>PPHD01009308.1:0-20799 GCA_002909625.1 Bambusicola thoracicus
CGCGGCCCCGCCCGCCGCGCTTTATTCACGCCCCGCGGGCGCCGCTCGCCGCCTCCCCGGCCTGCAGGCCGCGCCGCCATCGCGGGAGCGCCCCCGCGGCCTCGTTCCTCCCGGCGCGGCGGGGTCGCGGGAAAGGCGGGCCGGGCCCCACCGAGGGGAGTGGCGGCGGCCTGGCGGCGAGCCGTGCGTCCGTCCAACCCCCTCCAGCCGGACGGAGCGGGACGGCCGGCGCCGGGCACGCCCGCAGAGCAGAGCCGCAGCCTCCCTGCGCAGCCTGTGGCGGTGCTCCGCTGCATTTTGCTTTTTCTTTTTAAGACCGCGGCCTCGCAGTTTTTGTGCTCCAGTCGCTTTGATAAACTTCCCAGCGCCTTGCTGGGGGTTGGTTCCTCCTGCTTGCCTTTCCTGCCGCCTGCTCTGCTCAAGGGAGTGCCACATCACACGAGAGCAGCTCTGCTCCTTTACTGGGGATTCTTCAGGCACAAATTACTTCTTTAGTGGCTTGTAGCATCTGTAGGCTTCTTGGCCTACGTGTTCTACCGTGGGAAATAAAGACCTTATGTACCTATTCCCCTCCCCACCTCTTAGGCAGTTCTCTCCCCACCGCGGTCTGTTTGGGCTCCCAGGGCTGGCAGCCAGCTGGGATGCAGGCCCCGGGCGCTAAGGAGCTGCACATAGCAGCGCTGGGAATAACGCTGGCCCTGCTGTCTCCTCTCAGCGTTCCTCCCGTGCCAGTCTTACTTGCAGACATAAAGTTCTCATTGTGTGGAGGTAAATAAAACCTTCCCGGTACGACCTGAGCGAAGCAGGCGCTGTGACATCTGCACACAGCTCATAAAGGCAGCGCAGGGAAGCGCTGGCTGCTTTATTGCTCTTCCTGCCGCGCCGGCGTGTAAATCTAAGCGTAAAAATGTCGCTGCTGGTGCTGTTCGCTGCTGCGTGACTGGCGTGTGGGCGGTGCTGGACTCTGCACCCACTGCTGCAATGCAAGCGTGTAGGAACGCGCTGCTTCCGAGGGCTGGGTGTAGGCTGAAGGGACTGTCCTGCAGCCCCGGGTCACAGCGTGGCTCCCATCCGCCTGCGCCCACCTGCCAACGTGTCCCGCCTTCTCTAAACAGTGCTTTGTAACAAAGGAGCCTGTTCAATACCAAACCCTCCGTCGTGTCTCAAATTCATACTGCTGAGCAATCGAGCTGCTGAATTCAGTGGTGGAATGTGTGTGGTGACGGGAGGCAGCCCTGAGCTCGGTGTCCAACGTCGCTCTGTACAGTACCGACCCCTCAGTTCAGCAGGCACTGCCGGAGGACCTCACGTTGGCCAAGCTGGGGCTGCCACCCGCAGGAAGCACAATTCCAAGTGATTTCCAAGGCCAGGTCTGTGGCGTTAACTGCCCTCCCAGCAGCTCTGCTCTCTCACACGTGCCTGTGGCTTCGGTACCGCACATATCTTGAATGTAAAAGACACCTTTCCTAGCAGTGATGAAGCAAGTCTGACAGTGCTAGGGCCAGATAGGGATGCGCCTTGCTCACGCTTTTCAAGCTGTCTTCTCCAAACCAAGCCCAGAAATTAGGAATGGAAAAAAGAAGCCCCAGCCCTCAGTCGCATCCTGTCTGTTCCTTCAGCACGGGGAAGATTGCTTTGTCCCGCGTGAGTTTGAAATATCCCAATCAATAAAGTGTTCATTGCTTCTCTCAGGAGGTGATTCTCCAGACTTATAGTGCATGTATGGCACGTCCGCATGGGAAAATTGACCAGAACAGCTATCTCAGCTCCGACAATATAACTCCCCGATGCTGACAGTGTTTTCCAAAATAAAAGTGATTTACTGTCCAATAATCACGCAGTTCTGTGATAGCTGAGCTGGTCAATCTCCGCAGGCAGAGCTCATCTGCAGCATGGCAATGCTTTTGACAAGTGCTTTGAATAGAGGTTTGCCTGGGTGGAAAGCTGTCTGGCAGCGTTACCGTGGCGGAGCCCTGCCTGCCTGCCCGCGCTTCAGGGCAGAGGTGCTTCTGAGGTGGCAGGGGAAGGTGCTAATTAATTGCTTACGAGAGCTGGGGCCGTCGTGACAGTGGGGGCCAGGCTCCCAAACATAAGACATCCACCCTACTTAAAGCTGTGCCTGGGGCTGCGGAATTCAGCGGGACTCCGATGGCTGGCTATCTCCCTCTGAATAACACATGCTTTCCATGCCTGCAGCTGCCTGCCTACTTCAAGATTTCGCCCTCTGGCTCCTGTTACAGTTTGCTGAGGTTTCCACAAGCTGGCACTTACAGGGGGCCAAAGTTATATATTAACCTAGGTTTTCAGAAGTGAAATATATTTAGCTTCCTTATAGAGTACATTAATTATGCTATAGCAGCAGCAGTTGACTTCCTTATGTACACAGGACAGCTCTGTCTTCACACCCCGCTGTATATTATGTTACAGCAAGACAGGTGTTACCGCCCCGAAAACTCCCTTTCCCCCCCATCAGTTACGTGGCCTACTTATAAGGAAGCATTTCAGCTGATAACATACAGCCCAGCTGATAAGCCGGCCAGGAGCGCTGGGATGGGGCATCAGGAGCTGCGTTGTGTGGCTCTGCTGGAACCAAGTGGCACGGGTGACACTAGAGGGCAGCGCTGGCACACGGTTGGAGCCTTCACTGGCTGAGTGCTTCGGAATGGCAGCGTTAATTGCTATTAAAAACACACATTGATAACTCTCTCACCTGCTTTAAATCCTGGAAGATGAGATTCCTCACCCATCCCTTCCAGCCCTCGTGGCAGCTGGGGGTGTTTTATAGCCCTATAAAGGCTGGCGGTACCTGCTAGCTTCATTCTTTCTTTATGGGAACCTCTAACACTCTTCTTGGTGGCATCCCTAAACCCCATTGTTTTGGTGCTGTTCCCCTTCCGGAGGCTCTCCCCGTACAATCGTGCCAGTTATCACCTAAAGTCACCCGGGCTGGGAGATGAGCAGCCCTGAAACCCCAAATCACAGAGGCAGCAGTTTGTATGCACCTTCAGTTGTGTTTGTGTAGGTCTCACAGACGTTATTTCTATGGTTTAACCTTTATTTTCAGAAGGTGGAGGCGAGCTATATAGATGTAGATCTTAAAATAGCCAGCTTTTCCCCGATGGACTGCCGCAGTTTTGCAACTCATCATATACCAAATGCTTTGATGGAGCATTTAAAAATATCCTATGCCTTGGGACTGAGAAGCAACCCTGTTCCGTTGGGGGCCTCTTACCACTGCGTCACAGTGGAGCAGGGAAGAGCAGAGGGCCAGGAGCAGTGCCTGTGTGCAGGGCTCTCCCCTGTCATGTCCCTGTCACCGGCTCTGCCCTCAGAGTGCTTCTGGGTCCTCAGACCTGCTGGAGACCGGTGCTGCTCTGGGAATTGACCAAATCTGTGCGCCTGTGTCCACCTGCCAGGGAGAATTGATAGATATCTCTGCCTCCTGACTCCCAGCTGGGCATGCTAATTTATAGATTGGATCTGTCGCTCCTGATAAACGATATCTTACTTCCCTAATGCCGCCTTCAAATTGAGTTTTTATGGCTAGGTCAGATAGGGAAACCGAAGGGTGACTCCTCTTTCTCTTTGCTTTGGCTTCATCCTCCGTATTTGGGATGAGGTCAGCTTTTCAGGCAGAGCCTAGAGCCAAGTGATGCCAATCCGGGAGGCTGCCAGAGCACCCAGCTTGCCCAGAGTGTAGGGCCACACCAGGAGCTCCCAGCTTTCCTCCTGCCACACCTGAAACCAGCAGCCCCCCTGGCTCTCTCCATGGAAGAGCAGCAATTCCCTTTCCTTTCCTGTGCCAGGTCAGCTCTCCCAGGGACTTGCCTGAATCAGCACAAGCACAGCCTCACTGAGCATCCTTCTCCAGAAGCAGAGAGGAGTGTTTTCTGGAGCACCGCCAGCGGCTCAGACCTGTGCGTATGTGAGCAGCTTTGTTCTCCCTCCAGGGAGCTGCCTAACAAAGTTAAGAGCTGGCCAAACACCCAGGATTAAGCATATCATTGCCGAGTCCTCTGGAGGTTAGGGTAGTTAAAGGCACATGCACGCAGACCTGTTTAGCTCGTCATCATTGAGCCCTGGCTCTTTTCTTGTTCCCCAAGAAAGGAACTTGCTGAAGCCACCTTTCTTTTGCATGCTGAGTCGCACTGCAATAGCTCAAATCAGACCAGTGAATATCTCCCGAAGATGATGAGTTCTAACTCTGAAACCCAACGATACATTGCCCTGACCACAGCGCAGCCCTTTCCCATCTTGCAGAAATCACAGCAGCCCGAATTTCCCCACACAGCCAACGCGGCTGATTGAGATAGCAGCCCCCGCAGCACGTCAGAAACTGAAAACAACGGAGCTGGGAACAATAAACCAAAACTGAACTTCTTATTCTTTCAATTAAAGAAACGCAGAAGAGAGCTGTGATGCGATCCAGATTTGATTCAATCCAAGCTTCCCCTTTTCAAGGTTTGTTTTTCCCCACAGCCTCTGCAGACTCTCCTGTCCGGTGCAGTGCAAGCTGCAGAACGAACCTTGTTGCCGAATTTAGGTCAAGCTTGCCAGGGAACACATGGGGCCTTGGCTGTTACGGTTAGCATGGAGACCACGCTGCCAATGCTAGCGGGGGTGTTTTGGAGGCAGTGGATGGAGCTGGGCGAAGAGCCCACACTGCTCAGCAGTCTGCCCCAGCACGAGCCGAGGGACAGACGACAGTCCTGCAGGTGCTGAACACCCTTCCTGAACCAAAGCAAGGGCTGTGATCTTGCTGTGGTTGTTGACACTGCAGGCTATGGGCAGCGAGTGGTGCATGGAGCAGGCTGCGTCCTGCCAACAACCCACTGCAGGCTCTAGGTCTTGTCTCCAGCTCACTCCCTGCCTGGGACGTAGGGAAGGCATCACCCGAGACACCCAGCATCATCACCCTGATGCACCCGTGGGACTGTTCTGTGCTGCTGCCTCATATCTAGAGAAACAACACACCACGTGCCTAAGCACTTGCAATGCTTCAGCCTGTGCCCCTTTGGTCACGCAGTGTTCTGCATGCACTTCAGCCAGGCCCCCAAATGCACTCTGCCTTTCTGCTTGTCCTTTCCAGTTCATCTCCCAGCAGTTATGCTGTGAGAGGCCAAGCTCTGCTGCAACGCTGCAACACGAGGGCTGTGGTTGTGGCCAAAAGTGTGCTCTCCAGCGCGCAGGTTGCAGGCTGTGGTGTGCTGGGCATAGACCCCGAGAACGAGAGGAGTATTTAGGGGAGGAAGGCGGCACCCTGCAGCCCCTGAACCACACAGTGCCCTGAGTGCCCTGCAGGGCCAGGTCCCATCCCCTGCTGGGGGGTCCCAGGCCCCTGGATCACCTCTCAGACACCCGCAGAGGTGCTCCTTCTACGGAAACCTCCTCTATTTAAAAAAAAAATCATTCTTTTATCCCAGTCTTTGAAGATGGTTGTTGCCATGGAAACATGCGTTAAAGCATGCCTTTTCCCTTCATCTCCAGAGCTGCCGTTGCCATAACAGCCACATTCCACCCCTCCCTGCTACCCCCACGGGGTGCAGCAGGGTGAGCCCCTGTCCCAGCCCATCCTTCCCTGGCACCAGGGTGGCCCCAAGACCCCATGGGAGGTGACGCTACTCTGTGCCCATACGGCAGGGCATGGCGCAGAGGGGACGCAGGGATGCACAGTGCCTACCCAGCAGCTGCAGCAGAGCCAGGACTTAACTGGGAGCACATTTCTGGCTGTAGTTGTCTCAATTAACGTAGCCCTGCTTGCTTTAGCAATTACCTGGCCATGGCTTTCGGCCCACTTTCAGATGGAGATCTCCTGCCAGGAGTTGCAGCTGGTGAACACGAGCTGGGAGCAGGCACGGAGGGCACCTTCAACTGCCCTGCTCACATCCTAAATAGGCACCTCTCTTCCAGAGGGAGCATCCCCCTCCCTGCAGAGGCAGCAGCCTTAGCAGGAGAGAAGGTGAGGCACTGGCATAGACTGCCCAGAGAGCTGTGGGTGCCCCATCCCCAGAGGTGTTCAAGGCCAGGTTGGATGGGGCCCTGGGCAGACTCATCTGGTGGGTGGCAGCTGCCCACAGCACAGGGTTGGGACTGGATGATCTTTGAGGTCCCTTCCAGCCTAAGCCATTCTGCAATCCCATGATAGTTATGAAATCCACGCTCAGTGAGGCCCCAGAGTGTTAGGAGACATGCTACTGTCTCCCCAACCTCCTTCCACACCATGTTTGGGCCGTGAGTGGGTGAGCTGTGTGCTCTGGATACCAACCACCTCCTCACCTGTTCAAGTGCTGGAGTAGCCCTCCATCAGATGAAGGATAGATGCAAGACGAAGTCATAGAGACAAACATTATTCCAGGGGAGAGAGAAAAACTGCCAGTGCTCTCCAGAGGGCAGCAGCAGTGGAGATTTAAATGGTCACGATGCAGTTTCCTCAAGACGCAGTTGAAAACTGCTGCTGGGTTTTGCTTCTAAACTAATTAGCACTCTTTACCCGGCATTAGTGCTTACCCCACGCTGTAGGAAGGCCTTGCCATGCTTACCTCAGTTGGAATAGTTTCTGCTGTGGAGCTGCATGCACTTGGGCACATACGTGCATGTACCAAGGCAAACAAAACGCCTCTTCCGCTGTAAAAATCAGAGCTCGTGACTGCATTATAAGCCTTGTGATTTATCTACCACTCATCAGGAGTGGTACCACACAAGCAGGAAACTTCACATAAAAATCTCACCTCTTTGCCCTTCCTTCTAGCCGCTGCCCAGCACCGGGTGGCTGGGATGGAGAGGGGACAAGGACGGGGCAGCAGCATGTGCCATGCCCGTGCTGCTGCAGAGCACGTGAGCTGCATCTGTCAGCCCCACGCTGGCACCAGATTGATGTCCTTCTTGTTCCTGATAAGGATCCCAAGTCTCCTCTGGGTCCCGGCAGCGATTCTTTTATCCTCCCTGATTGTGGCGTCCACGCTCCCGGCATCCCTGGGGACGCATCAATCGCGGAGCTGCAGGCGCCGCGCTGCTATCGGCAGCAATGATAGAAAAGCTACAGGAGCAGCTGTCATTTCTCCCTGTTTGCGTTTTGTTCTCGGGCTATCAGCAGGATGTTCCTGCCAGACACCCATCAATCTGCTGTAGCAGGGCCTGCCTCGGTCTGCAGGGTGGAAGGTACCGGTGCCGGAGCTGCCCGCTGCCCCTGCAGCACCTCCACCCATGGCCACCTACCTATGGCCCCAAGGGAGCTGCTGCCAGTCCTGGCTCCCCACAGAGGTGCTCAGTTAGGAAGCGAGGTCTGACTTGCCACATGCTTTGCTAAATTCTTTGGGATTTTCTGTGTCTTCTAGGAGTCCATCAAAAGCCCTCTGCCCCTGCTTCTTTCTTATCACCAGCACCACTACCTTGGACCAGATGTCCAGCATGTGTACCACTGAAGCCAACGAGATGACTTGGGTGCTGATGACATTATCTCTGAACTGCACTTTGGAAAGAAACCCAAGACATACGGGTGAGACCATTGCCCTGCTCCTGTACTCAGGCTTGTACTTGGGGAGAGCACAATGTGAACTCTGCCAACTGCTTAGCTGCTCAGCACTCAGCCGAACCCCTCAGTGATGTGTATAAGCAAGATAACAACAGGCCTGTGTCCTATTTAGTTCCTCTCCACCCACCACCAGGCCCGCAGGCAGTGCTTTGCCTCATTGCCCACAGCCCTAGGGCAAGGTGACCCGGCTGCTCCTACCCTGCAGCTCCGGAATGCGGTACCCAGGGCTGGCTGGGAGGACATGGTCAACCCCGTTTGGTGCAAGACTCATCTCCAGGGCTCCACGCTATGCAGCCAGAGCTCCTACCAAAGCTGAGAGCTGCTCAATGCCACATCGGAGAGCATTTTGCGGCCACTCATGCAGGAGCAATGAAGCTGCTGTGGTGAACTGATTCCTAAGGTTGTGTCCCTGGAGCCCAGATGCATGCTCAGCCACCTGCCATGCATACCTCTTCCAGCCAAGCCTGTGTTACAGAGGTGCTAACTAAACAAATACCTCTCCATTCTGATGAGAATCTACACGCAAACCTGTGATGCTTTGCAGCAGGATGCATTACAGCACTCAGCTCTGCTTGTGCCTCCTTGAACATGCTGGTTGCATATCCAACGGGATGTCCCCAGGCCTCCAGCACTCGCCACCCTCATTCCCAGCCAGCAGTGCCCAGCGACACCCCATTTTTATATGACACAGCAGGACCATGTCACCCGGCTCTGCCTTTAAGTATGGTAAGGCACTGGAGCATGTTGCTCAGAGCTGAGGTGGGTGCCCCATCCCTGGAGACACTCAAGGTGGATGGGATTCTGAGCACTGTATGAACAGGGACAACTGTAGACGTCCCTGTTCATTGCAGGGGAGTGTGTTACTTGCTTTTCTCTCTTCTCTGGTGGATGGGCAGAAAGAAGAGAGAGAAATATATATATCCATCCTGTTGGCAGACTCAACATGATTAGAAACAGGTTGCTTACCTTTCTCAGTGTAGATAACTTCTTGAGAGAGAGACCTTGTGCACACTGCACGCTGCTCTTGCAGCTCCCCCCCACCGCTGTCTGGGATGCGCTCCGCACGTGAGATACATCAAAGGCAGCGTAACATACCGTGGAGATGCTATAGGGGGTACTAAGAACCATACCAATGACATTTTAAACTTGGGAAGAAAGAAAGAATGGGAAAAACTGTTCCAAACCCCTGCCTGAGAAGATGAATTTGCAGATGGATCTGGCTGTGGTTTGGGGTTGCTCCTCGGGGCACTGTCACCTGAGGTTCATCCCTCTTCTCCCCTATGGGACCTTTCTCCTGACTTTTCTCACACGCCTCCACTTGGGCTCGCTCCTCCCAACTAAGATACCGCTGTCATGTCACAGGGGTGCCATGGGTCAGACTTGCACCGTTCCCCTCTCTTGCTGCTGTCACCTGTTGCAGGGGTGCAGACGGACCTCCAGAAGCCCTGGCGCGCTCCTTCTGCCATTAATCCTGCAGGAGGAGGCTCAGCATCACGCTCTCTGCCTCCCCCCTTCCCATCACCACTCCCTGCTGTAAGTAAGGAGCTTTGTCTCCTGCCAAATCCCCTGTCTGTGTTGGGGAATTGGGGCGAGCCAGGCGTAAAATGAAAATAAATCACTAATTCCTCCTAATAATGCCTGATTTCCTGATTTGATATCCCACATTAATTCTAATTACTCACCCGGAGTCAGGGCATTAATCAAGGCGTTAGAACTTCCCCCTGCTTAGCAACACGCAGCCGCCGGCAGCTGGCAGCCCGGCAAGGCTCTGCCCATCACCGTGCTGTGCCACGGGGGGTCGTGGGGTGCCCCTGTCCCAGCAGCCCCACCTCCGTGTCCTCCGCAGCTCCAGCACCGCTCTGCCCGCTTCTGCCAAAGGTAAACCCGCTCCTTCCAGCTACGGTGCCATTAACGCTTCTTCTAATTATTCTTCTTTTTCACTTAGCGTTGAAAGGATTAATCCTGCATTTATTCACTCGCTGATTAATTATTTTTTTTAATATTTTTTTTTTAGGAACTCATCAGTTGAATAAGCTTTAATTTGGATGGTGATTGACGGCGGCATGTATAAACTCGGGATCTGCGCTGCATTCCATTGGCCTGCCTCACCTGTCCTAGATACAGGACAAAAGGCTCTCTCACACGCGCTGCTCTCCAAAAGCCACGCCGTTCATTAAGGGCAGCGTTGGGCACAGCGGATGAGTTGGGCTCGCTGTCTGCCTCTGCATCCTGGAGGATTTTCAGAACGACAGAGCTCAGTCTCTCAGATGTCACCGCCAGGACGCGAGCGGCCACCAGCCTTTCTGTGCTTCGGCTTCACAGCTTCTCACATTTGACCGAGCTCATCCCTGACAGCATTTTCTCTGCACTTAGAGAGCCCATTACTGCTGCCAAAATCTATTTTGTATTTCATTTCAGGTCTCAGATGCCTCCTGAGCTGCTAGCCTAGCATTAACTTCTGAGCAACAAGCATGCATTGTGTGAGCATTGATACGCGCGTGGCTTTAATATTCTACACGAAATCCATGCCTTGAGTTGGCGTTTTGATTCAAAAGAGTTAATTTCTAAGAGAAATGCAGCCCTAAAGCACATTCAACCAGCAGCATTATTTAGTTACATCCTGTTTCTGGGGCTTGGGCACCGGCAGGAATCTGAGCTCAAGGAAAAGCAGAGCCCTCCCACGCTCAGCCCCAAAGGGGGCTGGGGTCTGACGGCACCAAACCGCACTCCCTTCTGCGCCCAGAGGTCAGCCCTCCCTGGCACCAAGCCCTCCAAAAGTCCTAAAGAGACATCAATCATGTCGGTAAGAAGGCAAACGGAAAGCCATGCTGTAGGTTACGTGCACGAGGAGCCCACCGTGTGCTGAGCCAGGTGGGGACAGGGCGGTTCTGCTCTGCACCTTTGGTGTGCAGTGCATCCACGTGGAATTCACTGCCTTGCCCCCCTGTTCCTCTCCTCTCCAAGCTGCAGGTCGGCGTTTTACAGCCTGAGGTCAATGCATCCTGAGGGTGCTGTGAGCTATTTCTCAGCCTAACTAAGAAAAGCGAGCCTCTTGTCAGCAGCCTTACAGCCAGCGTGCGGGAATTTGTGGCTCCATGGGAGTGATTTTAGGAGGTATGCAACTGGGACTGCTTACAAAGCTCAAGATGAGATGGATGTGCTCACCCAGGAGGGTTTTACAGCCTCCACACTCAAACTCCCCTTTATTCCCCGGCCGCTGCACAGAATTAATTACATTTCTGCATGCTAGCATGGACCTATCGCTGCAGAACTGCCATCTAGCCAACCAACCCCTGCCCCAGAGCCCCTCAACAGGAGGAGGGATCTCGCACCGTGCTACCAGGTGCCAGGGGGAGTCAGGATCAGCTGTGCCTGCAGCAAGCACCCCGTCCTCCCTGCTCCCTGCAGCAGCGTGAGCAGGGACTCCATCACCGTGCATGGCCTTCCCATCCCATCCCAGGTCTCTGCGTGCCACTAAATCATCCGGTTTGGAACAAATTCACTGGGAAGAACTATAGCGAGTCAAGCAGAGGTCTGGGACACGGGAACAATGGCCCATAAAGCAAACACGCAGCAGTGCGCTCAGCTGCCGGGGATGCTGCTGGCACATGTGGTGGGGAAGATTAATATGCACCAAGCGAGCAGGAGCTGGGAGGGAAGCTCACAAGGTGCCTCTCATTAGCTCATCCTTCCAGCGGAATTAACGACTGCCAGGTTTCGCCCAGCCCTCTGCTATGGGTTAGTGAGAATGGAGTGCTTTGCGCGACGGGGGCTTCAGCTCCCGTGAGACCCTCTGCAGGGAGGGTCAGCTCCCAGAGTCTGGGAGTGGGTATGCCTGGGTGCCACAGGGCTGTGCTGCACAAAGGGCTGAGACCTCAGGGCTCCCCAGGGGCAGGCAGCTCCACCCGCCCCACCTGCTGGTACCAGGGCCAGGTGCTCGGCACCCCACAACCTCATCACCTGCTGCTATTCCCTCCAAGGACGAGCCGCCGTGTTCCTGCACCCTTCTCTCTGCTATTTCCCTCCTGCTGTCTCTCCCCCACCTCCTCCTCCTTCTCTACTCTTCAACTCAAGAGCCAAAATGAAAACACCTTCCCCAACAGTCACTGACAACAGCAGGAGGGAAGGAGCTCCATTCTCCCGATTTGCAAAGGAAGAAATACAGAGAAACATCTTGATAGCATCGTCGCCAAAAAGCGGATGCTGTGCCGCGCTCAGGCGTCTCAGGAGACTGGGGCTCCTCTCCTCCGACTGTTTGAAGCTGCTCAGTCTCTGGGGATCTCAACAGCTCCAAAGCTGCTGCCATGGAGCGAGAGAAATCAGACACGTTCTCAGTTGGGGAAGGCTTTCCTGCAGCAATCAAAGGATGCTGCGCAGCGGCGGCATGCGCTGGGTACGGCCAAGGCATGGGGAGACGGAGCACATGGGAATTGCTGGGGAAGAATTCACTTCCACGGGCAATGGTTTTCCTCCCTTCTCTGCCAGGGACTGTGGACTCTGATGGGGAGCTCCTGACCCCCATGTCGCTTGTGGGCCACCCTCGTGCCCACGTTTGTCACAGCCCTGAAGCCTGTGGCACCTTTGGCTAGAGCTGATGCTAGAGGTTCTCCAGAGGGATGCTACAGCCTGACACCGGTGCGCACACCGTACTGCATTTATGGGTGAGAGCTTCAGGTGGTCACCCACACACGTAAGGAACTTGGCTTTAAGGGAATTTCCCCCTCCCTGTCATCTCAGTAGCGCTCCCTTACAGACACGTTACAGTTTCTGCTCTACCAACAGCTCCAGCAAACCCACTGAGTGCATTCCCATGGCAAGAAGTGTGTGGGGGGGCAAAGCTGAGCACAGAACCATGTATAGACGCACCCCTTGCATTCAAACCCTGTGTCCTACATGACCTGAACTACTCATTCAGCTATCATTACACTGGCAACAATGCTCCAGGAACAATGCCCAGAGGTCTCCGCTCTTCCTCACTGCACCAGCTGCAAGACTCGCAGCACTGCTTTCTGAGAGATCCCTTTACATTTCCTTAGGACTCACTCAAAAGCTGCCAGAAGACCTCAGTCTTAAGCAAAACACAATTCTCCACAGTGCTTTGATCCTCCCATCACTTGGCTCTTTCTACAGGCCTAGAATGTCTCTCCCTTTGAAGCCACAGGCACTCAGCTCTCACCGGTTTGCGGCAGCACCAGGAGCCCTGTACAGACCCGAGAGGCCCACGATGGCGGAGCTTGCTGCTGGGACAGGATTTCCATCACCTTGCTGGTGGAAAGGCCCGTCGGCACCTCTCTGCCCCGCTCATGGTGCCGCCAGTCCTTGCCTGCCTGATGCCGGGGCTGTGGGATGGCAGAGCTGAGCCCCCGCCATGCTGCCCGCTGCCGCCGCTATTTCCCAGCCTCTCTGTTTTTCCAGCCCCGATATCACTTTCCCTGGTGTTGCCATAACAACTGGCGTTAAGAGCTTGTTGACATTGCCCTGTTGCACTAATTGCACAATTTCCCGTCACTGTTATATGCCAGTTATTTCCTTCCGAGGGCTGGAATCGCCTTCGGCCACCTCGCCTGCTCCCTGCCCGCCGCCCTGGGACCAGTTAGGGAGCCGGAGCGAGGGAGCAAACAACCCCAAAATGCCCTGGGGAGGTCATTTAGCCCGCTCAGTGCAGCTGAGACCACGTGGCTCCGGCGCGAAGAGCTCAGGATGGTTTGCCCGCACCAGTGCTCCCACTGCCGTGCTGTGCCTGCAACGGGAAGATGCAGGGATGGGTGTGCAAGGCTGGGACAGAGCTCATGGCCAGCCCTGAGTGCCCCCATCCTCAGGGAGCAGCTCCTGTCCCTCTGGGTCACAGCAGCACGAGGCCGAGCTCAGAGGTTTTTCTCCTTGCTCCGACGGGGAGGAAGCGATGAGAAGGATCGATCGCATCGACCTGGCAGACTTCTCAGTGATGCTGGGGTCACCTTGAGACCCAACCCCCAGCTCTCCAGTCCCAGCCACATTTCCACATGGGCACCACAGGCAGCAGTGCCCCATTGTGGAACTTTCTCCAGCCCTCTGACCCTGGGGTGGGGGGCACACGGGGAGCTCCCCGCCACCGCCCAATCCTCCTCCACCCACAGCACGGCTGCCCTGTTGTGTTCCTCAGCAATTTATCACCAAGACACTTACTTTATAAATATTAAATGAAGGGCTCCATAAATTTTTAACACAGAAATAAAACTGCATTTGGTGAAGGAAAGGAAAAAAAAAACACACACACACAAAGAAACCAACCGCTTTCCTCACCCCTTCCCATTGTCTTCCTCCCTTCTCTTGGCCTTCCCCTGGGATAAGGCAGCATCGTGCTTGGTCCCAGGGCTGCAAATGCAGGGGCACAGCGCCGGGGCACAGCCTGTCAGTGCAACCATAATAACACTGTGTTCTGAGCCTCACTCCACAATACTGATACACTAATACACAGCGATACGCAGGCAATACTGATACACTGCCTGTGCCCATCTCTCTTCTTCAGTGCTTGCTTTGAGCCACGTCTTGGGTCCAAAGAACCACATGGGGGTCATCCATTGGGTCTATTGAAGCCAGGCATGCTGCTGCCCCACTGTTCCCCTCGCTGCACCCCATCCCCATGGCCATGGAGGAGGCTGAGGATGGTGTGGTCACCCAGCACCGCGGATCCGGGGCCGGCCCCATGAGCTGCAGAACCGTGCATCCCTCGCTGCCAGCTCTCCGCAACCACAAGCATGGATGAATCATTAGGACAAGTGCTACTACAGCCTGAGCGCAAATGAGGGAAGATTGGGCCTTTGGCAGATAACAGCTCTTTGCTCAAGTGTGCTGCTCTCCCGCACTCACTGCTCAAGCAGCCGCACTGCCGCTCCCTGGGGCCAGCACGTGGCTCTGCAGCCTCCGAATTGCCCGCAAGAGTTCGTCGCCGCCAGGACAGCTCCAACAGCGTGGGGTGATTTGGGGGCGAGGGGTGCCCAATTGCAGCTCTCTGCTCCGGGAGCCCCCGCATCGTGCAGCGGGAGCAGCTCGGCACCGCTGCCAGGGGGCTGCGGGATGCAGCAGCAGGATGCTCACAGCCCCAGCTGCCAACCTACGCGGCAGAGCCAAAGCAGGAGCTAATAAAAGTGATTTTAAGAATAATAACGGCAACGCGCGTTATTAAAATCCACGCTCAGCCGGGCGCTGGGCTTACCAAGCATTTCCCCGGCTCCTGTCAGGTGGTGGGATTGCCCCAGACACCGGGGCAGGGAGTATGACAAGGAGAGACAACGATCAATTTTTAATATTGCATATTTAAGCAGGCTCGGGCTCCGATCCGTCATATCCCCCGGCTTTCCCTAAAATTAATCTTCAATAGCTTATCGAGAACTTCAGAAAATTAATATCCAGCATTTCACCTTAGGGGAGCAGCACTTTCTCCGGATGAATATGCATGCAGGAGGGAGAGAGCGCGACGGAGCATCTGCCCGCAGGACTCCAGCTTCAAAAGAGGATTTCAGCCGAGCCCTTCCACACCCAAAGGACCGAGCGTTGCGGGGTCGGGATGGCGCAGACAGCCGCAGCCGCTCTCAGGCTGCGCTACACGTGCCTACAGGAGGCTTCAGCTCCGTACAAAGGGCCCCAAACGAACGAATCTGCCCTTAACGCCAGGCCACGGGAGCATGAAGAGGAACAGAACGGGTTGTTCCCCCGCTGTCTGATGCCAGGGAGCCCGGCATCTGCACTCCCTCTCCCAAGCCCAGCAGCCCTGACCCTGCGGCTGGGCAGGGCTCGTGGCACTGAAGCGTGGCATGTTCACCAGTGAATGCTTCCTTATTGCGGGGCCCCGGAGCAGCTCTCCGGGAGGCAGCCCTGCTGCCAAACAGCGCTCAGGAGCCAAGAAAGGAACCAAAGCCCGATTTCCCATCCCCAGGAAGGAATGGGGAGGAAAGAGGGACAGGCAGCTGCAGAGAACCAGAGAACGTCCTACACCGTGTCACCAGTTCCCCCATTAAACGGGCCCTGTGGCAATGGGATTAAGGGGTCAGGAAGCACGGGGCCACATCTGAGACTAGATTACCATCTGCACGAGAATTAAATAGGGATTATCTGCAGCCCAGCAGGCACAGCCGGGGCCAGGTGGTGGGGCTGTCTGATCCCCTCTCCCCAGCAGGACCTCCACGGCCACCAGGGCTGGCTTCAATGCCCCTCATGCCCCTGCATCTCATCCCGCGATGGCATCAGCCGGCAGTGGGAGCACGATGCTGGAAGTGATTCTATCCCTCAGAAGGAGTAATTATGCATCTCCATAAAGAGAGCACTTATCACGATGTGTTCATCTTCCCTGACACCTCCCGTACAGTGCCCTGGCTGCATTCTGCAAACACCAATTAATTAAGCAGTATAACTTTGCTGGGAGCTGCGGTGGGAGCGCTGCTGCCTGCTGCCGGGGAACACTGCAGGGCCAACCACCCCATGCATCCCTATAGGAACCAAGCCGGGAGCCCTGCAGGAGGCACACAAGGGGGACCCGCAATGGGGGAACCAACGCCTGCAAGAGCACATCACAGCAGGTAATGAGAAATAAAGAAACAAGCCCGAGAGGGCTGCCGGGGAGCAGATGGCTGGAGGTGTAACAACAAAAGCCAAGAAGGGACCCTTCCCCCCCAAAACAAACAAAGCAAATGTTACGCCGACAATAAAAACGAAGCCTCCAGGGGTAATTTGGGCAATTACAGATCAGTGAATTGCACATCCGTGTGCGCCAAATTGATTGGAATGATAATTAAAACCAGAACATCTCATAATACGGCCCAGTGTGCGCATCTCAGAAGAAGCTCGTGTCTCACTCAGCTCCTGCATTTCCTCAAACGCCGCAGCCCGGCGATGGATGAGGCACGACGAGGTGAGTATTTGTTTAGGGTTCCTCTGACACAAAGCAGTGCTGGCAGCTGCTGTGGAGCAGGAGACCCTGGCTCTTCTTGCTTAGAAGGCCAGCGAGGAGCTGAGAGCAGGAGGATAACAGGTTGGGCTTTGGGATGGCGAGGGATTAGCTGCGGTGAGTCTGGATCTGCTCTCGGCTTCCACTGCTGAGTAGGTTATTAGAGGCTAAGATGGAGGAACAGGGGTAGGGGATGGGAGCACAGCCTGGTTTAGGTGATTCATAACCACTGGACAGAGCGAGGAGCTCTGGTGATCCCTTGACGCACTGCAAGGATAGGAAACACACTGACAAATTGCTTTAGTGCCAATAAAAGCAGAGAAATGTGCTTTGCTGTGTGAAACGCGTGGGCTTGGTGGACCTGGGAGGGCTCCTGCATCATAGAATCATTAAAGTTGAAAAAGACCATCTAGTCCAGCCACCGACCCATCCCCACAGTGCCCGCTAACCACATCCCTCAGTGCCATTCTACATGCTTCTGAAACGCCCCCAGGGATGGTGACTCCACCACCTCCCCGGGCAGCCTGTGCCAGGCCTCACTGCTCTTACTGAGAATAAGTCTTTCTCAGTATCAGCTGCAGAGGGGCATGGGCTGCCCTAGGAATGGGTCTGCGCGAGGGAACCACAGCAGCACCAGGAAGGGCAGCTGGGTGTCCCCCAGCACCTACATGAGAGCAGGAGGCCAGGTGATGAGATGCAGAGACGTGAAAGGAAAATGTCACTTTGTACACTATGAGATTGAACTACAGAGTGGGTTTTTTGTTGTTTTTTTTTTTTTTTTTTTTTTTTCCCCAGGAAGCAGCTGTTTGAGACCAGAAACTCAATGAGACTGTGCTGGATTAGCCATACACACAAATGTCAACAGAAACCAGAGCCTCCCCATTACCAGTGACATTCTGCGATGGGGATGGGATGCCTTGTGCATGGGGCTGGCCCACCAACATCCCGCCCTGTGTTCTGGCAGGGTGAGAGCTGTCACCACTCCAGTGCCACCCTAGCATCGAGCAGGATGCAAGCACCACACAGCACCCGGCTGAGGCTGCCCCATCCCAGGGTGAGAAGGGTGGGAGGCTCCTGCCCCGTCCCACATTGGATGCAGGGTGAAGCGGGCCTGATCGCTTTGAGTAGACACCGCTTCCCTCCCCTCCACGTCAGCCCTGTGTCTCACCTTGCTCAGCACCATAAAGATGGAGCTTATTACAGCAGAAGAGCATTTCTGCACTCCCTGTGCTCCTGTCATATCCATTTCCCATCAGAGTAGGGAGGAGTCCATCGGTGCCCCAGCGAGCAGCCCATGTGAGGCTGTCTGCACTCTTTTAAGAGAGAAGAACTCTTCCCCTGTGCTCCCCTCCCTGCTCCTCTCTTCCACATCCATCATCATTAGCAGCCATAAACGTCAGAGCCGCAGCCATTAGGCTGCTGGTCCTGGATAAATAATGCTTTTCATATTTAATTTACAAGTGGCTGCAGAGCCTCTTTGGGGTGCAGGGGTTAATTAAGAGCCAAATTAGATGGAAATGCTTCTCCCCAAGGAAAGTCAATTAAACCTCCCTGGCAAGGACCCAGGGCTGGGCACAACCTCTCCTATAGGGGCAGCTCCTGCGCACATCTGGAGCTGGAGCAGCTCACAGGGCCAGGATGGCCCAGCACCAGGGGCTTGGTGAGAGGTGCCCGGGAGGATGCCCACGGCCCATCCCCCTCCTGCTGCACCAACCCACCGCCGGACATTCCCCAGGGAAGCAGATCTCAGCAGGATCTCACCTCGACCCCGCTGTGCAGGTGGCAGCAGCTCCTGGCCGCCTCCCAGCCATCTGCACGCCAAAGCAGCACCCGCTGCAAATCGCAGCAGCTCTGCAAACAGCAAACAAGCAGCTGGCAGCCTGCGTGTGCCTGATAGCCTTCCTGCGCCGGTGTGCCGGCACGGCTCTTTCCTTCCTGAGATGGGGCTGCGTGTGGAGCAGCGCTGCTGGAGCAGAGACAGCACCAAAAAGCAACCACCACCACAAAGCCTCTGGAGAAGGAAGTGAGATCCTTTGGGATGGCAAGGGAGTTTGTTTGCATAGACTTCCTAGAAACAATAAGACAGAAGCGCTCAGCGTCCGTGCACAGCATCCTGCAGAGATGAATCCATCCGTGCGGGACTGCTCACTTGGATGCCCCCCAGCAGGGCAGCAGGACGGCTCCATCCCAATCACAACTACTTTAGCCTCCTGGGCACAGGGTCACCCAGGGACACCTCCAGCCGGGCAGGACAACCCCAGAGCAGAGCTAACGCAGAGCAGGGTGGATGTTGCTGGATTTGGGATCCTGAGCTAGGAATCCCTGAGAGCTCTCCTCTGCCTGGAGTCAAGGCCTTCAGCTGAGCCTTGTGCCAAAACACTGCTGCCCCAGGATGGGGCTGTTCCCACGTGAGCTGGGCCACCAAGCTCATAGGAGCCATCACCCTGCTGCCAGTGCCACCAGCATGGGGACAGTGACACATGGCGTCACTGCCGGGTGTCTGCCCACGAGCCGGCTGCCTTCAGAGAGCCCCTGTGAGCAGCGACATTAATGATGCTCCTTTTGATATGCAAACGGAGCGCTCATTACACCTCGCTCTTGCCCCGCATCCTCCAAGCTGTTAATTAAAGAGCGTGCAGGCAGCAGGCAGAAAATTATCATCGTCGCCTGCAACATAAACCAACAATGCTCCGGTGGCCCACCCCCATGCAGCAGCAAGATAGAAAGACTGAAGACCGACCCACCCTGCCCAGCCAACCCTGAACCCCCCCCACAGGTACCTGGAACCATTAGCACAGAGGTAGGATGGTGGGTGGGAGCCCCACATTGCTGCACGGGCCGCAGCAAGCACTTTGGAGAGGAGGGTAGGGTGAGCTGGATAGGAGGCAGGTGGGTGAGGATGCCCAATGGCTAACAGCTGGGGTTCTGCCCCTAAATCTGCAGCAGGTGGAAGGAAGGGAGCTGCAGCCTGAGGTTAGCACTGCTTGGGCTGAGGAGGGAGCAAAGGAACCGTTAGCAAACAGAACTCTTGGCTCCTTATCACAAACACATTAACCAAGGGGAAAAACTAAAAGAAGTACTATAATGCTCTGATACTTGGTTTATATGGGATCGCCATGTTTGTGTGTGCGTGCCAATATTAAATATGCATCTCTCTGTCTGCCACGCCTGGTGTACCACATCACCCACCTGCAGGCACTCTGCTGCCAGCACCGAGGTATGGCTTTCCACGCCCATACATCTACATGGCAAGGTCTTGGGACTGTTCCTGCTGGTGAGCTGCCAGCAAGACACCACAGCACTGGTGGTTTCCAACCACCCAACAAACGCCCACTGCTAATTGCTGGACAAGGTCCATCCAAAATCAGTTCACTGCTGCCCAATGGGGGAGTGGAGGGGATGGGGAGGACCCAGTGACAGCACCCCTGACCCCACATCCTGGCTGCGCCCATCCCTGGCTGCATGCGAGCAATGGGAATGGCCATAGGCAAGTTCCCCTCCCCACTCCACCGCTGGTTTACGGCAGACCCTCCCAGGCAGTTAAGTGGTTAAGATACATTTTTTGAACCATTACTCAAGGCAAGAGGAGAAAACACCAGGGCTCTATGGAAATCTGCTGCAGGTGACTGTGGGAGTGGGAGACTTTAGGGTGGCCTATGGTGTAGCAGCGGGACCTGAGGGCTGGCACAGGGCACGGAGCTGCCATAGGGGCTGTCGCTACGGGGAGGGGGATAACTATTGGAACGGGCTGCCTAGGGAGGCGGGGTAGTCCCTGTCCCCAGAGGGGTTTACGGACCGTGTACGTGTGGCACTGAGGGCCGTGGTTAGCGGGCACGGTGGCGGGTTGGCGGTTGGACGTGGTGATTCCTACCTTAACGATGATTCTCGCGGCAGCGCTCCCCGGGCTGCGATGGGCTCTCGGCGCAGGACCACGAGCCCCGGGGAGGATACATATATACATCTCTGAGGAGCAGAGCGTGCCGCAAAACGAGCACGTGCCGGCAAACGGAAGGGCAGCTCACGCCCGCACCCACCGACCGCCCCCCCGGACCCTCCGCCGGGCTGCGCCTGCGGAGCCGCGGGGCACATTCACGGGAGAAAGAGAACTGTAACGATACTAAAAAGAAAGAAGGGGGAAAACTTGGGGGGGACTTCGCGGCTCGACACAGAACGGGGCTGCGCTGCCGGGCGGCCAGGAGGAGGGAGGGAGCAGGGGAGGAGGAAGGGGAGAAGAGGCGCAGCCCCCTCCCGGCCCTCCCCTCGCCTCTCCCCGCCACCGTGCGCGGCCGAGGGGCGTGGAGGGGCGGCCCCGGCCGGCAGTGGGCGCGGGCAGGGCGGTGCGCGG
>PPHD01009309.1:0-13409 GCA_002909625.1 Bambusicola thoracicus
CCTGCTCCAGCACCTCCATGTCCTTTCTGCACTGGGGTGCCATATCACCTCATGATATCACCATAAGAGAAGAGAAGCCGGTAGGAATGTTTTTTCAGAGCTGTGATACAGCACACCTGGGTATTACATCATAGGATGGGGACAGCTGTGCGCACAGTCCTGACAGTGGGTAAGCAGAAGACCTCTGGGGGCTGCCCTCATCAGATTTTGTGAAAGCAAAATCAGCTAAACCCACCCTTCATCTGCCCCTGCTAAATGCTGTTTACTCTCCAGTGCAGAACTGAACTTCTTAAGAATCTGCGACATCAGTTATTTTGTCAAATGGCTGCATTTAAAACAGGCAATAAAATTAATGTTACTGGGAATGTAATGACCTGTCTTGCCTGCAAACTGTATCTGTTCTGCCTTTAAAAGTGCAAGTTAAATCTTCTTTCCAAGTTACAGTTAGAAGGCTAGGGAATAAAATTAGTAGGGAAAATATTTTTAATGAAGCGTAGGAGAGGTACAGCATATCTTGAAGCACAGGGAAGCTGGAAATTGCTAACCATAAAACTATATTTAAATACGAATTACACAAGTCTTGGCACTTCTCTGACTGTTTTCTATTTTCTCCTTCATCCTCTGGGCTAAGAAGAAAGTTATTTATATATAATGTTGTATACTTCATGAAAGGGTTTGCAAATTAAGCTGGACTTTAGTCCACTAGCTAAAAGCTGCTGCAAATACACATTCATATTTCAACAGAGAAACCATCCTGAAGCCAGAGTTTCTTGCACACATGTCCATTCATCTTTTCTCTTAAAAAAAAAAATAAAATAAAAATCTAGTATTTTATGCTAATTCAGGCATAAAATTTCCTTCAGATGATCTCTCACACACCCAGATTGACCTCATCCTAGTTTCTGGAAGTAGCTTCATGGTAAACCATTTGAAGAACAACACAGCTACAACTGACTTCAGATCACATCTAGATTTCTGTTTTGAGCCTGGAAGCCTTGTGATAGCTAATACACTTATTTATGCATCCTGCTCTGTATCTACTTCTGGTTTATAGATGTATTACTAACCTAGGCAAAAGGAACATTTATTTGATTAGTGCACTGAAAATGAACTACTGAACCAGTTTTACTACAGACACAGGGTACACATTCATGTACGCAGAGATGATTATGTTTAATAAACTCATCAGCACTGAAAAATATTCTGTTTTTTTATCATGGGAAAAAATCAGAATGTTCTTCTACAAACAAGACTTTTTTTCCTGAACATGTAAGTGTAACATTCCTTTTTGAAGAAGGGAATTGCGCAAAATTATACAAATTATGCAAGAATTTAGTTTAAAGTGAGGAAATATTGTTTTCAGCTATCTTAGTCTGCATCACTTAACCATAAATGGGAAAAGTGGGCAAAGCACTACAGCTTCAATTTTCTTGAGTGTGCAAAAAGATGGATTTTGCAGTCTGTTTGTGTTGCTACCTTGTGCAGACAGTAAATTCATTTGCATAGTATAATAATTAGGATCTGGTCAACACTGAAAACAGAATTGCATAGAGGATGTAGTGAGGTCTATACAGGTTTTACTTCTGAAATGGAAAGCAAAAAAGAATTCAGCTCTGCTCTTTAAACTGAGGTAGGAGAACCACCAAGTTCATGAGCAAAGTCTCACTTGGTACGGTAGTGAAGGTGATGTGATTGGGTCCACCAAGCTATGTGCAAGATCTGCTTTCAGAGCACAGTGTATAGGAAATCATTACTTTGTACAGCTGCATCTAAAATAAAATATAAATGATTACATAAAAAAAGACTTCATAATATAATTATGAGATTATATATTATGAGATATATATCAGGAGCAAATATCAGTATTATATGAACTTAGCAGCATCTGTGCCAAACTGTCTTTAACACAAGCGAGAACTTTGAAACATCCTCTAAATGGCTTCTTCTAATCATTCAGTGCTTAGCTGCTGTTAATGTCTTTGGAAAAGGCAACTTTTGTGCTAATATAGCAGTCAGTGTAACAAATGTTATCCAGCCATGACAGCTATGGTCATGTAAGACACCAAACATGCGGAAAATATTTTTCACTTCCTTCACATGAGACTCTGAAATTCCCTTTTCTTAATTAAAGCCAAAGCAAATGCTTCCTGGAAACCAGGAAATGAGTTTTGACAAATAATGATTTCATTTTAAGGCTACAAATCAAGCCATAGATATGAACATGCTTAAATTATACAACCACTTAACACTACTTTCATGTTGCTGACATGGACTTACCTAAAAATAATGTTATTACACTAGTAATAACACTGAAGTAACTATCACGCATTGCCCTCACTTGGCTGGGACAGAGTTGCTTTACTTCACTGTAGCTGGTGCAGTGCTAGTTTGGATTTATGATGGAAACAGTGGTAACACTAAGTGGATATTTTAGTTGTTGCTTCTCAGTTCCTCACACTGCCAGTGAAGGGCTGGGGGTGCCCTGGGAGCTGGGAGGGGACACAGCCAGCACAGCTGATCCAAGCTGACCAAATGGTTTTTTGTACCATATGGCACCACACTCAGCAATAAAAGCTGGGGAAGAAAAGGAGAGGGGGAGGAGGGAGAGAAGAGTGGAGAGCGTTTGGAGTGACAGTGTTTGTCTTCCCAAGAAACTGTAATGTGCAGTGAATCCTGCCTTCCCAGAGGTGGTGAACATCTGCCTGCTGATAGGAAGTTGCAAACGATTTTCTTATTTTGCTTTGTTTGCACAATCAGATTTTGCCTTTCCAGTTAAAGTATTTTTATCTGCACTCATGAGTTTTCTCACTTTTACCCTTCCGATTCTCCCCCCCACACCACCTGGGGAGAGTGAGCTCTGTGGCACTCAGCCGCCTGCTGGGTTAAACCTCAGTGCGTATGCAGAAAGATACCCTCCCGTACAAACTCTTTCCTTTTTGTATCTGAGAAGACAAGTGAGCTTCTACTAAACCACAGTTCAACAAAAAGATTAGATTTGTGAAGTCCATATGCTAGAGGTTGTTTTGGTTTTTTTTTTCATTTAACTTTTCTTAAGTTTCAAGATACTGTTGGCACATGTATTTTAGTCTCTTTGCTGTTGAAGGAAATCACAGAATGCCAAATCAGTTGAGGCTGGCAGGGCCCTCTGGGTCCTCTGGTCCAAATCCTGCTCAAACAGAGACATCCACAACCAGGTGCCCAGGCTCATGTTCAGGCAGCTTCTGAAATTCTCCAAGGAGGAAACCCTCCAGCCTCTGGTCAGCCTGTGCCAGTGCTCCATCATCCTGACAGTATAGAAGTGCTTCCTGGAGCTCAGAGAGAGCAAACTGTTTTCCAGTTTGTGCCCACATCCTCTTGTGCAGGTACTGAGCATCAGAGAAAAGAGCTTGGCTCTATCCTCTTCACATCCTCTCATCAAATAATTACAGACATCAGTACGGGGGAGCCTCCTCTTCTCCAAGGTTGAACAGCTCCAGCTGCCTGTTCATAGGAGAGATGTTCCAGTCCTGTCATCATCTCCTTCAACAGACTGTCTCCAGCACATTAATGTCTCCCTTGTACTGAGGAGCCTAGAAGAGGAACTGGCACCCCCGGCATTCCCTCACCCAGCACTGAGGGAAGAATCACCTTCCTTGGCCTGCTGGTGAGGCTCTTCCTGAGGCAGCCCAGAATATTGTTTGCTCTTCTTGGCTGCAAGAGCATGTTCCTGGCTTATATTAGTCTGGTCACAGAGATAAGGAGAAGGTCACAGTGATCTTCAGCAGGTTGTCCAGTTTGGACAACTGGAAAGCTAAAACCGACACAAGAATATCATATCTAATTTAAAGTACTAGAGTGAAATACAAAGAATAACAGCAGGCAGGTTCCAGGAAATTGGTGTCACTAGGGAGGCTCAAAGTAACAAAGCTTAGCTAATTAGCAGCTAAGCTTAAAATGCAGCATCTCTTAAAATGGTAACAGGATGCTAAACTAGAATTTCCCTAATATAATATGAGTAGTACTGGTACCTGGAACAATGGAATTAAGCCTTGCTTAATCTATCTAATACAACCTGGGATTGGGCAAACTCAATGGAAGTGACTCCTTGCTATGGACTTAAGGACTCCATGCTACAGAGTGGAAGTGACTCCTTGATAATCCTATAAGTCTGCAATAATTATCACCAGAGCTTTGCAGACAACCTTCTCCTGTATAAAAACGTCCTTCCTTTTCAAACTCATTTATCTTGAATTATCTTGCCACATCTACTGAAGTAATTCAAGCATTTTCAGCATCAGTTTGAAGGAGAGGATGTAAACTGTCAGTCCTCAGAGATCTTCCTACTGATGAGAAACTATTTGTATTTGTTCAGCCTCTGCAATGGTTCATGCTTTTAAATAATGACTGTCTGACTCAAGAAAGTTGAAGTTGTTTAGTTGTGTGAAATTTGGCTCCATGTGGAGTTTCTTTCTTAAGAGTACTTACAGAACTGAAACCGAATTGGCCACCTTCTCTGATTAGATGCAGACCTCTAAGCCCAAGCACTCTGCAAGTTACCAGTATATATAATACCTGCTATTCAACATTTTCATTAACAAAATCTTTACCATACTGTTGCTTTTAGCATAACTGCAAGTAGTCCTGACAGATTTTTTGTTCCTTTGTTCCTTTTCTGTTTTAAACCTACAGCTAGGCAGCAGGATGTTAGATCTCTGTGGGATTTTCTACGAAAATAGCTAGAAATAGAAATATTGGAGAAAGACCTAAATTAACTTCTGTAGAGAAGTAAAAAATTGATAGACTGAGAAAAAAATGTACTATTCTACATGAGTTTTTGATTACGTGAAATGTGCCATGACTTTACCTTCAGTAGGGAAATTGTCTGAGAAGATACAGAGAGCTTATGGGCTAGGATTAAAGAGAAGTCAGGGAAGGAGACATCGCAGTGGGAGTCTGCTACAAGCCACGTAGTCAGGAAGACCAAGTGGATTAGGCTTGCTACAAACACATAGGAGCAGCTTCGCATTCATAAAGTATGGCCCTCATGGTGGACATCAGCCACCTTGATATTTGTTGGGAGGGACAATGCAGCAGTGCACCAGAAATCAAAGAGGTTCCTGGACTGTGTTGATGGTAGTTTCCTCTTCCACATGGTACAGGAACCCGTGAGAAAAGGTGCTATGCTGGACCTCACCCTCACCAACAAGGAGGGGCTGGTTAGTAATGCAAGGCTCAAGGGCAGCCTTGGCTGCAGTGATCAAGAAATGGTGGTGCTCAAGATTCTTAGGGCATCAAAGAGAATGTGCAACAAGCTTGCTAGTTTGGACTTCAGGACAGCAGACTTCTTCCAAGTGTCATGGGATAAAGCCCTGAAGGGAAGAGGGGCCCAAGAAAGTTGGTCAGTATGCAAGGACTGTCTCCTCCAAGTCCCTAAGCAATGTATCCTGAGAAAAGGAAAGCAGGCAAGAATACCAGGAGGCCTCCATGAATCAACAAAAAAAGAAAAAGTAAGAACTTAGAGAAGGAAAATCTTGGACCTGCTGTAAATGAAAATCAGGTTTCAGATCATCTAAAGAACGTGAAGGTGCACGAGTCCATGGGAACTTATGGGATTTATCCACAGGTTCTGAGGGAACTAGCAGATGAAATTGCCAAGCTGGAGTCCATCGTATTTGAAGGGTCATGGCAGTCTGGTGAAATTCCGACTGATTGGAAAAAGGGAAACATAACCTCAGTTTTCAGGAAGGGAAAAAAAGGAAGATACGGGGAACTACAGGCCAGTCAGTCTCACTTCTGTGCCTGACAAGATCACGGAGCAGATCATCCTGAAAGCCCTACATGGGCTTTCCCATGGGCACATGAAAAATAACGACAAGGTGATTGGTGGTAACCAAAATGGTGTCACCATGGGTAAGTCATGCCTAACAAACTCAGTGGCCCTTTATGATGAAGTTACAGCATCAGTGGATAGAGGAAGAGCAACTGATGTCCTCTACCTGGACTTGTGCAAACTGTTTTATACTGTCCTGCACAACGTCCTGGTCAACAAACTGGAGAAAAATATATTTGATGGATGGACCACTCACTGGACAAGGAATTGGCTGGATGGCTGCACTCAGTCAGTTGTGGTCATTGGCTCAATGTCACAGAATCACAGAATCACAGAATGGCCTGGGTTGGAAGGGACCTCAAGGATCATGAATCTTCAACCTCCCTGCCAGGGAGGGCCACCAACCACTCCATTTACTAGACCAGGTTGCCCACGGCCTCATCCAACCTGGCCTTGAACACAGCCAGGGACGGGGCATCCACAAGCTCTCTGGGCAGCCCGTTCCAGCACCTTACCACTCTCCTGGTAAAGAACTTCCCCCTAACATCCAACCTAAATCTTCCCTCTTTCAGTTCAAATCCATTCCCCCTTGTCCTGCTGTTATCTGCCCTTTCAAAGAGTTTACTCCCTTCCTGTTTATAGGCTCCCTTCAGGTACTGAATGGCTGTAATGAGGTCACCCCACAGCCTTCTCTTCTCCAGGCTGAATAAGCCCAGCTCCCTCAGCCTGTCCTCGTAGGGGAGGTGTTCCACGTGGAATGTCCAAGTGGAAACTGGTGAGGAGAGGTGTTCCTCAGGAATCAGTGCTGGGACCGGTGTTCTTTAATATCTTCGTAGGCGACATGAACAGTGGGATTGAGTGCACCCTCAGCAAGTCTGCAGGTGATACCAAGCTGAGTGGTGCAGTTCACAAGCTAGAGGGAAGGGATGCTATCCAGAGCGACCTGGACAGGCTTGAGAGGTGGGCCCATGCCAACCTCATGAAGTTCAGTTAGGCCAGGTGCAAGGTCCTGCACCTAGGTTGGGGCAACCCCAAACACAGATAGATTGGGCAGAGAATGGCTTGAGAGCAGCCCTGAGGAGAAGGATTTGAGAGTGTTGGTTGATGAAAGATTCAACGTGAGCCATCAGTGTGTGCTTGCAGCCCAGAAAGTCAACTGTATCCTGGGCTGCATCAAGAGAAGTGTGACCAGCAGGTTGAGGGAGGTGTTTCTGCCCCTCTACTCTGCTCTCATGAGATCCTACGAGGAGTACTGCATCCTGTTCTGGGCCCCTGACACAAGAAGGACAGGGAACTGTTGGAGCAGGTCCAGGGGAGGGCCTTGAAAATGATCAGAGGGCTAGAGCACCTCCCCTGCAAGGACTCTTCAGCCTAGAGAAGAGAAGGCCCTGGGGGAGCCTTATAGTGGCCTCCCAGTATCTTAAGGGAGCCTACAGGAAAGCTGGGGAGGGGCTTTTTACAAGGGCATGTAGCAACAGGACAAGGGGAAATGGTTTAAAACTGGAAGAGTGTAGACAGATAATAGGAAAACATTCTTTACTTTGAGAGTGATGAGGTACTGGAAGAGGTTGCCCACAGATGTTGTGAATGCTCCTACCCTGGAAGCATTGAAGGCCAGGCTGGATGGGGCTTCGAGCAATCTGGTCTAGAGGGAGGTGTCCCCCTGCCTATACCTGGAGTGTTGGAACTAGATGATCTTAAAGGTCCCTTCCAACCCAAACGCTTCTATAACTCTATGATTCTGTGATAAAATGAAAATCTTCGGTTAAAAAAGTCTCAAGTAAATGAATAACACTGTGGAACTACCTGTTCTACAGGAGTCTGCTGAACACAAAATATACATGAAAAGTAGATGTAAATTTTGAGAATATAATTTATGTTGAATATCTCCAGAGAAGGCTGAGGATTAATACCAGTTTAAGATTTCCTTGTAGACACGAAGTCAAGTAGAGGAGTGACTGTAATAAAACTGTGAACAGGGATATATGTAGTACACAAATCAAGAAAATAAAAATAGGTCTGTTTTGAGCTTCAAGTTTTCCATCTCCCATGTATCTTTACTCATTTACAAACACTCAATTCAGATGATCAATCAGATCAACAACGAGAAATGTGATTGAATTTTGAATGTCCAGTTTCCTTGTGGTACTCTGAAATCTTCAAGCCAGCTTTATGTTAAATCTCATTACACTCCTTTAAGTTCAGAGTCAGCTTTCAGAGAGAAGAGGAAGAAGAAATACCAATTTTCATGCTAAGAAATAGAAGATATTCCAAACAATCCATCTCTATAAGAAAAAAAGCTCCCAAGTGACAGCAGAGAACAGATACAGATTATTATACCAATACATCCAAAGTAAGTAAAGAAATGGCTTGATAATTGCCAGTAAGAAAAAATACTCTCGTTTACTTCAGGGTTTCAGTGAAAACTACCCCACAAGGCAGTGGGGTAAGCTACAGACCCTTTCCTAACTGCATGAACTCCAAGAACGTAGAAGAGCTAAGTTTGAAGACTTGTGCTGTTACCTTTGGCACACGCTCCCTCAGCCTATGACCTTTAAGTTGCTTGGGACAATAGGAAACTGCCAACCATCTGTAACGGAGAGGATCGATATTAGCTGGACCACTGCTTTTTACAGTGATGTTCACCAGTCATTTGAAGACTGTCTCACAAAGCATGTCTCCCAGCAGAGTTCTCTGGTGTGCTAACAGACTTGTGTTAGTTAACCCAAAGGAAGACAGCTGAGTTTCACGTAAGGATGGAGTAGCAGCGCAGCTTTCCTGGACAGGCTGCAGTATGGTACCTCATGAAGTTGTCCCCGTCACAGATGCTACAACCATCCCTAACTCTGCCTTAGAAAACTCAAGCACAGGAAGCATCAAGTTGTCTTCACAAACCAGAGTTCAGGACAGAGGGAAGGTCCTCGACTGTAGACGGTGTTAAGACAGTGGACTAACTGAGTTTAAACACTTAATGTCACCTCAGTTGTTTTAACCAAATTATATTTCAGGCAAATGGTCATTTCAGAGTTGAATTCAGTAAAGTGGGTTTTGTCATAGTAAAATACTGTAGTAACTTGGAAGTTATCCACATGGAGCGACTGCCTAAGAACTGGATAAAGGACAGTTTAAAGATTTACAGAAAGCAGGGACTGAGCATTTGATTGTTGAATCAGAATTTCTTCAAACTGAGACTCAGCCGCTTTCCAACAGAAAGGCACACACAATCCAAGGGAAAGTACGTGAATGTGGAATTAGGAGCATGACAACTACCATTTTGCCACTCTTATTTTACAGACCTGCAGCCGGCCTTCCTTAGAAAGACTCTTAGACTTATCCATGTACATGCAGTGACACTTTGGAGAAAAGTGAGGGCAGAAAGTAGGTTTGTACAAACGGTACGATACTGTAGCAGTTCACTCTGACTGCAACTCCTAACTATATGAGTTCTGCTTTTTAAAATATGTATTTACATATATGGAAACTGCTATGTAGACAAGAAATCATTTATTTTCACAGTGAGTTTTATTTCACAGGATGAGCGGACAGTTGCATGAGAAAAATGAAGTTCTAAAAAAATTAGCGGTATCTTTAGTTGAAGAAATGTGTTACAGCATTAACTGCCTTCTGATGTGTCTCTCCCTCAGGACACTCCAGTAAGGACTTTACGAAGGCAGCATTTGGGGGGATCCAACTTGTACTTCTGACATTAGCCTTCCCCTGCAGCACCCAGATATTCCTGCAGGTGAACAAGCCAGTCTTCTGGCAGTAGTTAAATCTAAAGACATGAGTTATTAACATACAAATGTTAAATCCAATCTCACAATTAACTTTCAGGATGAAAAGTCACAGAAGACATCAGATTAGCGTTAACATACAATCTGTTTTCAAGCTTCTGACAGGCAAGCAGTAATTCTGGGGAAAAGCCACCCTCTCCATGATACAGGGATTTTAACCTTGTGAACTCCATTTATGCAGAAAGAAAACCCATTTCACAGACACAGGAAACTTCTTCCTTCTTCCCCCTCCTTTTACATGTCTTTCCTTGCATTGTGCAATTGCATGTTAGTCAACAGCACTCAGCCTAACAGGGGCGTGAATGTGCTGCAAATGACTGAGCAAAAATTACTAGCTGATAAAACGTGAAGCAGGACAGTTTCTGCCTATTGAGTCCTGCTCAATAATTCTTCTAATGAAAGTTAAGAGAGGAAAACTTGCTGTTTTTTTTTCTTCCCCTCTAGAATTTTCACTTCCGAGTTCACAAAAGAATGAAGTATTGCTTTTCAGCTGACCACAGTATTTCACACGGCTGGAACATGTTTTAACACTTCAACAGTTTAGAACTGAAACGCTTTAACTCTTCTGCAGAGGAAACTATTCGTAGATCACTATTTGTGCAGTGTGTCAGCCTCACACTGTTCCGGTCAATCTAATGCAGCTTTCTTTGGTATGTGTTCATCTGAAAACCCCTACCTGTATTTTCTTCATTCTAGGATAATAATATGAATATCTGATTCAATATATCTTAGAACTGTAATCTTAGTGCTCTAGAATACTTTTAAAATCTAAAATACAGTGATTTTCTTTTATCCCCCATCTTTCACTCCTTTTGTTGTTGTGTCAAAGTTTCAAAGACTGTGTGGTCTTGAACTGAATCGGTCAAAGCTGCTAACAGGGAGGTTAGCAACAAATTTTCAAAGTCAGACTGTACTGCAAATACATGCCACACTCCCTTCCCATCAGAGCAAAGAAATATCCCTCGGTAGGGTGCAGTCTTTGGCTGCAGCTATTTGAGCAATCTAAATTAGTATTTATTAAATTCTACAGAAAAGCTTGAAAGTGGCTCAATCTTAGCCCTCTTTAATTCACAGGAAGAAACCATACTTTTAAAAAAATGTTTATTCAGATACCTCTCATGAAGATACCTGCAGTATATTCAATATACATCTTCCCTCATTCCTTCAAAAACACTTAAGCTTTGAGGTAATTTAGGACAAAATATATATAAGGACACTTAAAAAATAAAAGCAAGAGATCAGTAAACAAATTGTAGGCAGGATAAATAGAAAAATATTCAGTCTTCCTTTCATTACAAACGGTTTCAACAAAATGCACTTCAAAAGGCAAATTAATCAAGTCACTACGTTGAAAATTAAGTGTACTCCTCAAGCAAAACTGACTTAAGCAATTATTACACCTGAGTTTACATTTCAGGAATAGGGCCCATAACAGTACAAAAGAAAGAGCATCCAGGATCAGATCTTGATCTTCCTACCCCTTATACTCAGAGGAACAGGAAAAAAAAATACTCAAAACTACAGAATTGTACGCTGTCTTGCTGGCTTCATGTGGGCAGAATATGGTCACCCTCTACAGCAGCATCTCCATTCATTCCTGTCTGACTGTTTTATCTGCACAAAGGAACCTATTCCTGCAGGAGCTTTGGGGAATGTTAGCACGGGTGTCCTGCTGTCCCAGAGGGATCTTCTAAGTTTGAAGAGTATTATTCCAGAGATGCAAGGCATTTGCTGGGAAGGTCTGAGATGAAAACTGTGCGTTTGGAAGACTGTTCTGTCCATTCAACAGATAAGAGAGGTAAGGCTATGCCACACATCCCCTGTCAGATAATTCCAAAGGAACTCTGATCTAAAATGTGGCATTTTCTGATACGCATTAAGATTATTACTTTGGAAAGCATTATTTTGTTCTCATTTATATGCTAAATTGGAAGACTGCAATACTCTAAGTAAGATAATTTTATAGTTGTAAAGATACGCTTTGGGAATGAAATAAGAACATAGGTTGTAGTTCTCTAGGCTGAATGAAAAGAAGCTAATCAGAATCTTCATCATCAAGGTATTCCTCTGCATTACTTAATGTTCGGGCTGTACCTGGAAAGAAACAAAGCTTTCTTTTAGTCTGAGATAAAAATCAGACAAAGCCCCAAAGATGACAACAAAACAAACCCCCCACTGATTTGCAGTGTTTGACAATTAGTATATGAGAAAACTGATGATGAAAACTATCATTTAGTCATGCCAGCACTATACGGATGTTGGGGCTGAAAGTCTGTATCTCAAACATGGAGTTCTTTAGCAAGGTCTGCAGTGATGCCCAGAGGTACACCCAGTGACTAAGCCAGTCCACACATCTCCTAGATTTAGTCTGCTCTCAGTGACTCTCAGGAGCCATCTTCTGGCTCTTTAGAAGATGTACAGCAGAGCTGCCACTGATTTTATTTTCTGTAAGTATTGTCTTCTAAGTGCAAACAAAAGGATGCCCAGGTTGATAGATGAGCCTCCACGGTTTTTTTCCAAATGCTTAGTTGGCTGCCATTTTCAACTCAAAAACTGCACATTTGAGTGGTGGTAAAGTAACCTTTCTAAGAGCAAACAAAATATTATATAGATTGACTGTGATATAAGCTGTATCTGAATAGGAACAGATTTGAAAACGGGGACATGTAAACTACTGCAACAGCACCGAAATTTTGAATAAGATCCTTTTCAAACTGACAGATGTTTGAAATGCTGAAATGTAGAATCAAGAGACACATAAAAAAAGGAATGAATACAAATGGCTAAGATAACACAGAATAAAAGAAAAGTACATGGACCAGAGGAGTCAGAGATTATAAAAGACCAGACTAAGAGAAAGAAATAAGTAAGGAAGTTAAAACTGACATCAGCTCTCACAATAAGGCAAACTTGAAAACACAGTGCGAGAGTATCAGAGCCTGCCATCAGAAGTGCAAAGGATTAAAAACTAGTCAGCTATGAAACAAAAATAATTGAGGAGTGATGTAAATGCAACAGAAGTAGGTACTATTTCTACAGCTAGGAAACAAAACATTAATACAATTATTTTGGACATTAGAACTGAGAATACTCCCATATCAGATGTGTTTCTAACAGACAGGAAAAAATGAAGTCAGTGCTCCTAAGAGGATTAGCTGTCATTAGAAAAAAATATTTGTACTGCAACTGAGTACAATTGCTCCTACTGACAATTACTCTCTACCAACTCAAAACCGATGTCAATTTTGTCAACATTTTCTAGTAAATCCTGGTATTATCTCTTGTTATCAAAAAAACAGTTTCAATTTTTGCCACAACTGATCATTAGCCTTCTAAAGCTCCCTTCAACTGTTCCATTACTTATCCACAAGTTAGTATACCTTCAGTTCTCATGCCTTCCATACAATGGTACAGTTGCTAGACTGCATATCCCCCTGGATATGTGTTCTTAGGTTATTTTTCATCTCAGTTCACCTAGGATTTCCAACCCAATTTCAGTCTTCTGAAAGCCAGACGTAACATCGCTTATATGACACTGAACAATTCAGTCCTTGTTCAGCTTTTTAAAGTGGCCTTGTATCTCCTGAAAGTTTTTGGGCTTTGTTGTTGTTTTCTGTTTGCTTGTTTTGTTTGTCTTTAAACATAGACAGTGTGCTATTAGAAGGGGTGAACACAAGTGGGAGGCAGTGAGACTATTCTGATAAATAAACTGTAAGCATTCTTTCTTTAGTTCTCTATTGGAGAGTCAACTTAGTGAAATACAAGAATAAGAAATTTTTAAAAAGAGCAAAAAAAAAAAAAAAAAA
>PPHD01009310.1:3581-20798 GCA_002909625.1 Bambusicola thoracicus
TAAAGCAAAGCGACGGCCCCAACCACCCCCCTCACCCACAAGGCTTAAGCGCACCCTGAGGCAACCTCCTTCCCCGCCTCCCCAGCCCGCTTCCTCCCTGCGCGGCTCCCACCTCCCCCCTCCCGCCGCAGGCGGCACAGCGGGGATTTACCTGTGGAACGGCGGGAATCACAGCAAGCCCATGTCCCCGTGCAGCCTCTCCAACGCGCCGAGACGGCGATGTGCTCAACCACGCCCGGCAGCAAGAGCAGCTCTGGCTCCTCCTCCCCTGCCGCTAGCGTAGCGCGATCCCTCCTCTATCCGCGGTTGCACCGGGCAGGCTGCAAAGCCCTCTGTCTGCAGCCGGGAGGGCCCCGAAAGGCTCTACAGGTGCCATCTTCTCCCCCAGTGCCGCGCACGCCAGGGGGCAGCTTTGTTTGAGCCGTGGAGCAGGCCCGAGCCACAGCGCGGGAGAACAAGGGGAGGAATTGCGTGGGGGAGGGCAGGAGAATCCAAGTGTTCGCACGCGTGCGGTGCTACCCTGAAAACATTTGCTTAGTAAAGATGCATCAGGTGTGCCCATCTTCTCTGTGAGTGCACCGGGGGAACGGGACAGCCCTTCGTCATTCGTGTCGCTGAGTCACGCACTCTCACAAGAGAAATCTTGGCCTAAAATTTGGACTCAAATTCCTCCTTATCATGTGGTTGGGGCAGCAGGAGAAGAAACAAGATTTCCCAGTTCCATACAAACAACCCAGGGAACAGAGAGGTCACACAAGAGTATTAGAAAGCATTATCTTTTAATAATGCCAGTAAGCCCTGCTTGAAAACACTCGGGATGTTGAGGCAAGTTTCAGAGTTTTGACTGTTCCCACAGCCATACAATACACAAGAGACTGCAATCTCTGTCTTTGTTGGTGTTGTTAGGACTGTTTTTGACAACCAGCTTCACTGAAAAATGCCTATATCTGTGCTTTCAGTGCAATGTAGAAAGTGCATGATATCTCCCTTTCTTGCAGGAGTGTTTTGTCTAAACAACGTTTTTGAGTAGCGTCAGCGTATTGCAATCACCAGTGAGCTTAGAAATATTATCTATTAAAGTTCTATATGCAATAAGTAAATTATAATGATGAATTGGAGAGAATTTTCATTTTCAAAATAGCACAAGTTTCCTGTATTGCTGTATTGTGGAGATTCCCTTCCCAAGGTAAGCCTTCTATACCATCTACAGAAGGAGGACTTTGGCCTTCACTTTAACCTCTGCAAACACTGAAACAGGATCCTGTTGGCCTGAACTTTCAGCGTTTGACTTTGTCAGTGAGTATTGGTGGAGCCATTTTGGATAACTTTGGATTTTTGCTCCAACTTCATCCTGGTTGGCTGCTGAGGTCACTTGAATGAAATGCCAGAGAACATAACTCAAAATCGCACAAACAAACTACACAGGATTGGAAGATTCCCACCACAATTAAAGGTAAGAGCTAAAGTCCATAACCAGTCTGAGAAAGCAGGCTCCACAATACTTCTCATTTTAAATCTGTAACCAAACACACACAAATTGTACAAACAAGAAGCCTGTTTTAAACCAGATATGTTCTTTATCTTTGAAATAAAATAATTTCTATTAATGCCTTATCAAGTACTGAAGAGCTCCAATCATTTAAAAATGTGTCACAGTTACAGAAACATACCTAAGAGAGTGTATGTTTTTCCCACTTATTAATGACCAATAACACCCAGTAGCATTTATTTCTTAATTCTTCCCCTGTATATCTATGAGTTTCATACATATTTTTCATAGTTACGGAAAAAAGAAATGGCATATAGCTTCATCCACAACCTAAAAGCCATATTTATAGGAATTCAGCCCATGTCATTCATGTCAATTTTAACACTGTGTTAGTGTAACAGACTAAATTTGAGAACTTTTTGGATGTGTTAAAAGTAGTTTGTTTTCTCTGGATAGTCTGTTATGCCGCTAGGAATTGTGAATGTTTAAATTCTAAATATTTTCCATGCTGAGAATAAGGATGGCATTTAATTCCTTTCATTTAGATTTGCTTAAGACAAGACTGGCTATAGAATGAGATCACATAATCATAAAAATGCACCAAATTTGTTCTAGATTACATCCTGTAGATGATTTAAAACTTTGAAAACTCTTAACTGAGAAACATGATCCTCACTTTTGGCCTTTCACTGTACGAATTTCCATCTGCAGGTAGAGTTGATCACAGGCTCCATCCTCCATCAATGACCACTTCGTTGCCGGTCATGTAGGCAGACTGAAATTACACAGAATATAGCATTTTTTTTTAAAATGCTGTTTTTTCACAGCCATCAAGTACAAGGAAATATATGTATATATTTTTTTTTAATACAGAAAATATACACTTTTTCATACTTTTTTTTTTTAATAAACAAACTTAGAACGAGAAGCCTTTTGGCTAACTCAAGGGTGTGCAGCAGAAGTAGTATTAGAGGCATTAAGACTAAAATACATCCTGAATATGCAAATTCACATAAGCTAGTCTTCACAGATGTCACCTGCAGGAATAATGTTTTACACTATGATATCAGTTGCTCCATTCAGCTGAGCAAAATATGACTTAGGTCAACCAGTAAGGAGACCTAAATGAAAATTTAGATGATTTAGATTAAGGAGGTAAAGAACTGAGCTGGAGACATTCTTTGCTGTATCCATTCTGAAGCATATCGCAAAACCTGAATTGTGTTTACACAAGTTTGAAAACCATATGACCAGACTGGAAAACTAGCAGCTTTACAGAAACACTGTTTGAGAAGACTAGAAAGAAGATGAAAAAATCATGATTCATGGAAACATCAAGACTGAATTAATTGCATTAAATTATTCTGTTACGCTCAGCAGGACTGCTGGGCAAGTTCACTGGAACCCAGTTCAATATTAGATCCATTGTCAATGTATAATATCTTAAATAAGCTTGATATGTGTCCATTAGTATTAATGGTATTTGCAGTGAACATTTAGAGTTTGATCTATAAAAACCTCTATGGTTCTGTTGTTTTCCTTACGCCAAAATGGTAGCCTTAAACTTAGCATTAGACCTCTCAGCTCAGATCTCTCTCCCATGGGTCTACACAAGTATTTTCTCTTGCTTACTGCAAGCAGGTAGTGACAGTACTAATTTTCCTTCCTTAGAAAAATATTTAGCTGCAGTGCAAACAAAACAACTTGCAAGAGCAGACAAGCCCATTTCTCCTATGATACAGAATGATCTGAGGTCACTCAGTTTTCTCAAATTACATGAAAAAAAAAAAACTGACTATGGTAGCAAGTATGTAATGCCTTAATCACTGTCAACATTCAGGGTAATTTTTGTATCACAAGTTTTACTGAGTAAAGGTTTGAGGCTTGTTGTTGTTTTGTTTGTTTGTTTTTTGTAATAATCAAGCTCACAGAGGATACAAGCCTTCCTTGAACAAGTTCTCTCTACCAAGAAGCAGCAAAATAAATTGGAATTGTGACAGGAAATGTTACTGTTCCATACTTACTTCCTCAGAGGCCAAGTACACAAAGAGATGGGCCACTTCTTCAGCAGTAGCCATCCTGCCGATCCTCTGTCTGGCTAGGAAGTCTTTCAGTGCCTAGATACATAAAAGCATTTGGTATATTGAAAATATAAAATAATTATTTTAATCCAATTAGCATGTGATGCGTACAAAGCAATACTGGAAGCAAGCCATATGTTATAATTTTTAGCTTACTGGGTAGGGAGTGCAAGCTAGGAAAAGAAGTTAGAATGCTCACTGTTGTACAGATCTCATGTTGAAAATCATTCAGCAGGACCTATGCTTTTGGTTGCAGAATAAAGCCACTGAAGCCCTTCCTCTTTGGTGGATGATATTCCCAGGCCCTTCAAATGAGTCCTCACAGTTATCAAGTTAGTACAATTAAAGATCCCAATTAATTTTTAAACACATAGGTCAGAATGCCCTTTCTAGCACTGTTTTGCACTGCTCTGTTTGCTGAGCAACAATGCCCTTCCAAGGCCTTTTAAGCCTCCCATCCTCAGCAGCAACTCACCAGAATATCAAAGACAATACTGCTGTTATATTGTCCTCGGTACAATAAGATATGGAATTTTCTTCAGTTTGAGAAGAAGTGCTGTGGGTTTGTTTTAGCTATTGAAAAGGATAAACATCGGTGCACATTTGAACAAACTAATGAATTGCTTGCTCATGATATAGGCTGGTTTGTTTAGCAGTAGGGATCAGTATATTCGTTTAAGGACTGATATATTAGTTTGGTAAAGGGAATCAGTGAATGCTTGTTCTATAACTTCCCATTTCAACTTTGCTTGGTGTGTGAACAGCCTTGTTTTTCTCAACTTTTGTGAACAGCCTTGTTTAAAAACTGTCTGGATGTGATGCTGTGAAAGACAACTGTTTTTCTGGGGGGACATGATTTAGCAGTGGGTTGTTTGAGTTAGGGTAGTATGGTTAGGTTGAGGTTGGACTTGATGATCTTGAAGGTCTTTTCCAACCTGAGCAATTCCATGATTCCCTCAATGATTCTGCTTCATGAGAAGCACTGGAGACATAGTAGACTACTTCTATCTTTGCACCCACCAGGTGCAAGGAATTATTCCTCAGATTTCTCACATACCGTTTTGGATTAGAGCGCACTAAGATAGAAAGTTGCTCATATTAGGCTAACAAGAAATGGAAATTTGGCAAATTGGGGAAAAACTGCTAAGGGCAGCCAAAAATCTCTGTGATGAAGCTGATGATGGAAAAATGGGGAGAAATTAAGTGGTCAAAGACCATTGGTGGCTGCTACCATGCATGCCCAGAGGGACATTAGCATGTATTAATGAGTTCTTGGGAAAAAAAAATGAATAAGGTATGTATATGTATCGCATACGTATGTCTTAACTGAACGTAGAACTTGAGCTCTGGGAGTGCACTTGTTTTGTCAAGTCTCCTGGTACACATCGTGAGGAATAAAGGAATGCTGCTTTCTAACACCCTGTTAGAGTTCAAGAGTTTTCTTCCCAAATTTTGGATAACACTCACCTGGTCTGGGTTAGGCTGGGCTTTGATTCTTTGCTGTAAAGATGGTGTATCAACAGTTCCTAAGCAAAAATTGTAATTTCAAAATTAAAGCTCAACTTCATCAGCAATCATAACAAAAGAAGCAGTTCGTGGGTTCCATTTGTATATCAATGTGTGACATCATAACAGAATTCAGGAAAAAGACTGCAAAACTATCAGTATAGCCTAGGAGCCTAAATTTCAATAAAAGATAAGACTTGAGAATTACATTCAGTACTTTTCAGATGTTTGAAAAATAGCTAGCCTGCTATGTAGGCACCCCTGCTTCTAACTTGAGGAACATAGGTTTAACAATAAGCCTCAAAATACTGTGTAATCTCTATATAATGTGCATGTGCTGGTTTAGCAAGTTAAACATTTTTAATTATAAAATAACAAGTTTTCTATTTTGAGAGTCAGAAATGTTTCAAATATGTCCTTTTTTCTTTTCCCCTTAATTTCTTGTAACAATACTTGCTGCTTGCAAATCTATTTTTAATAACGTCAAACTATATTAGGCTGTATGCGTTTTATCATCCACTTGTATTAAAATACTATAAAAATACTTACCAGGACATACACAGTTGCATCTGATTCCTTGTTCAATGAAATCAGCAGCCACAGACTTTGTTAGACCAATAACTGCTGCCTTGGAAGTACTATATACACATCTGTTCACAACTCCTGGCAGAAGGTCAGTATGAAGGCAGCACAGAAACAAAACAAAGTCAAAAGAGAACAGAGAGAAGTTTATTCAATGTGCATCTGCTTCTGGACTCAAGTGTTTCCTTTAGCTTGTCCTTATGGAGAAGCTGTGCTAACTATAATGCTAACTGCCAGAATTCTACTCAGGCATACACCAGAATAAAGCACAGGATTCTTCAATAACAGGGATCTGGGGAGTAGTCCAGAAACAGTAACACTGCAAGCATACACAGGTTCAGGAAGAGCAGTCTTCTCTTTTAGCCACCATTATTTTCCTTGGTAGGCATAATTGTAGTGCTTATTGGTTCATTGTTTCTCTGAAGAACATAAATAGCAAGATTTCACTGAACAGAACTCTTGTTTAGTTATTACATACTGATAAAAAAGATGCTACAAAACTTTCATAACAGATTCAATCGCTCATATGTCAGGATTTGACTGTTTCTGTGTGAATATATTTATTTTTTTCTACCTGAATCCCTCCCACATTTGCCAACGTCCTCTAAATTAAAAGCAGTGCAATATTTATTGTCGTTCTTACAATTTTCTCACTTGCCATTCCCCCAAAGGTTATTCTATAGCTTTTCAGCTTTTTTTCTTAAGTTTTTATATGTCACTGCAAATTATTATTACTGTTCTTAAGAAGACCTTAGACTTTATTTTCATAGTACCATTGTGCACTTGCAGTATCACTTCACTGCCTTCATGAGTGAATAGGAAGTCAGATTTGCTTACTTCAGCTGCCCTAGGGAGTACGGCATACTGGGAAAAAACAAGCATGAAGGTCTTTATTGTAGATCGTTAGAAAGCAAAAAATCAAAGCAAACAGCTAGGCAACCTGAATAGAAGCATCATTGCACTGAACAGAGATAACAAGCATCAGGTGCAACACTGTAGCAAACCTTCCTTTATCAGGAGGCCCTCTGTTGTTATAAAACTTCGTTTTGATCTCAAAACCTCATCTACAACAAATGAACCAGTATCTACGGGTCATCCACCTCCTTTTACTGCAAAGCTGTAATTTGTTCATTAAGAGCAACCCATTCTGTGTGCTGACTGAGGAATTACTACTGTACATAATTTAACTAGAGCATGCTCCATTGGGAATACACACAAAGGATCAAAATCAAGGGCATTCATTATGTATATTAAAAAGTTTTCTCAAGGATGGATATACAAATTTTTACAGAACCCGAGTGTCAACATGATATTTTAAGACTGTGACTTATATAAGAATCACTCTAGAAAGCTACTCACCTTTAATGCTGGATGCCACAGAAGACATATTGATAATATTTCCAGATTTCTGTTTGATCATCTGCAAAAGAATACTTACATCATTCAAACGGTTTTGTCATTTGCAGGCCCAGCAGAATAGCCCATAGCAGCCAACAGAATAGTCCTATATACAATTGAAATGCAAGATAAAGAGCTGTAGGCATGAATATGTGCTCATTTCTTTTTAATCTTTCAACTGAAGTAATAAAGCAGATTCTGAAATTGTCACTGGGTACTCTTGCCCACCCCTAGGATTTACCACCTAACTAATTGACAGGATTATTAACGTGACACTGCTGTAGTTGATCTTGTTCCAATTCACATAAGACAGAGTGGCTAACACTTAAAAAGAAAACAAAAAAACCAACCCTACAACCAAGGAAAATATAGATTGTTCTTCGTAATTCCAGTGCAGCTATTCAGTCAGTTAAGATGAAACCATCTCTTCAAGGGAATATAAGATGATTGTTTACCTTTGTAAAGTGCTGTTGATCAGTAACCTATGATATGAAACCACATGTAACAGAACGTGTGCTCTTCACAAGAAGCATCCCCCTCAACCACTTTTCCCTCATCAGAAGCCGAATGTAGGAATTCACTGATCCCATCCAAAACTTTCATAGTTTGGAAAAGACTGAGGTGCAATTAGCTCTCTAACATCTTTGAAGTGTGCTTGTGTTATAACCTTTATAGGCATCCCAAAACCTGAAGTGTCTAAAGGGTCTATGAACAACCTTTGAAAATGAAGATCAACTAATAAAAGCAAGGACTGGAGCAACACTGAAGAAGAAAAAAAATTAGGCATCCAGTAATGGTCATAGCTACCTCTTTTGGCCTTTGCATTTACAGAAGAAGTTGCATTGCTGTATGTTTATCTCAAATTGCAGTCTGTGACAAGCAGCAGTGACTTAAAACTGTCATATTTAAATGCAATGCAGCAGAGAGCAACAAAGCCTTACCTTAGGAAGGAATGTCTTGATCATTAGATACATGCTGCGAACATTGAGGTTCATAGTAAAGTTCCAGTCTTGTTCCTCACAATCCAGAATGGTCCCATGATGAACAAACCTGGAACAAGTGCATGATTAGTGCATGTGATTTACATTTCTATGGCTTTTTATGCACATTCTGCCATTAGTATTTTGTAGTATCCTTCCAATCCTGAAAAGCAGGGACAAGAGCCCTTTTGAAGGAAGCAACAGTGTTTTTCATATGATGAGTATCAGGGACACAAAACAGACCCAGTGTGCAATGAAACATTTGGCTAATATGGAAATGAAAACATAAATACATGTTTTAAAAAAGCGTTGTTAATCCACTGACTTGGCTCACTGTTGCAGGAGGAAGGCTAAATCTTACAGTATAGGGCATCCACAGAGTAGGGAAAGCAATTTCCAGAGCCATTGTATCTTGGCCTGGGTAAGATGGCTGTACACAAAAGGTTCCGTTTTGATGAAAATATATATTAAAGATATAAAATGCATTAGAACAACAACAACAAAAAATGGATTTTAGGTGGATTTTTAAGTGGTTCTGGGGGATGGGAAAAGCTGAAAAATGTAGTATGAAATAGAAGATGGTTACCCTGCAATATTACAGAGGACATCTATCCTTTCAATCTCCTTTGCCAGCTCTTCTATCTGTTCCCTTTTGGTGACATCCAGAATCCGTACTTGAATGCCTAGAAAAACATGGTTTTAGTTTAACTGGTTTTGGCTAAGAATCAGGGCTTCATTTTTCTCAAGCGCTGAGGACACTGTACCTCCCATTCCAGTCAGTAACTTGCCAGGAACAGATCCCTCTCAGTGGGTCTCAATTCTCAAGCTAGGCAACTACAAAACTTTTATGATCATAACAAGTTTTCATGCCCAGTGTTATCAAGTAATTATTACTTGGAATTAGTTACATGTCTCACAATTACATTACCATCTGTATATGTGTAGTTCAGGATACTATGAAACAGAATAATATTATTTAATTAATGAGGAAAAGCAATTTCATATAAGCCATAGATAACTTTGGTTGGTGATGACATAACTATCATAATAGAAACAAAGAGAAAGTGCAGCAAATTGATGGCTTCTTCTATGAAATCTAGTTAAAATACATGTGCTTATGATTCGGTAATTACCTGCTTATAATCAAACAAATGGCTTTAAAACTTATTGCTTTTCACTATAATCTTTGGCTTATTTCAGCCTCTCAAATACACAAGCTTCTCATCCAGCAGAAATCAGAACGAGTGTAAAAGGAGGAGTACTGCAGTACACTGCAGTAGTGGGTACAGTTAGGCTCCCGGGGCACTATGACTTGCTGCAGATCACACTGTTGCCACAGCATGGCCATGGCACACCCTGCATCAAGGACTAAGAGACATCTAGTGCAGAACACTCGAGCTCCAAAAGATTTTAAAAAACAAACAAAAAAATCCACCACCCACAATTTATTCATGTGCAGGCAGCAATGACTTACAGTCTGATAGAAGTCTACAGTTACCTATTGTGAGGATGTAAAATGGAGGCAGAGTTTCCAGAAGTCTACAGAAGGGTGAAAAGCAAAATAAAGAATTTGGGAAGTTTGACTGAAAGCAGAGAGTGGTGTGGAGTTTATTTTTTGTGCTTCTTATGGATTATTAGTTTAAAAAACATGAGGTCAGTCATGCTGGAACAGAGGCCTAGAGAGGTTGTGGAATTTCCACCTGAGTGGCCCTCAGTAACCTGCTCCAATCAGACTTGCTTTGTGTAAGAAGGAGTTCTTAATAGCCTCTGGGGGTCTCATCCAGCCTACACCTGTGTCTTGTGCAGCAAACTGACAAGTCCATAAACATGCTGACTTGCCTTGGTTAAATGGTACAGACACTTCTGAAGAGATTTGTGTATGATGATGTAATTAGTAAGACTACAGGCTAGTGATTAACATAAGCAGTAGAATTACCTCTTCTGGACACGATTCAAAGACCACAGTGTGCCAAGTCGTGAAGAAAGAGTTGAACTGATCACACGTCAAATGGATGGAAATGGCTGCAAGTGTACGGAAAATCTTTTTTCCTTCTGAGTACACTAGCAGAGGAAATGCAAAGTGCAGTTCAAACTGTAACACTTTCCTAAATATGCTGAGAGTGAACCTGCAAAGTCCCAGATTTCTTGAAGACTTACAAAAAGACTGTTTGCAGTGAACTCCAGTAAGATGAGGCAACATTCACACTAGAAGCTGTACCAGAGAAGTATTTTTGTTTATTTTGCTGTCACACTGTAATAGGAATTCATGAAGCTGTTGGCACCCAGTGATCACTGTCCTCCATCACCTTAAGTTAGAAGCACCTTCAGTTGTGAAATATAATTTTCTTACTTTTTCAAGAAAGAAAAACTTTTTAATAGTGTCCCATGTTTGTGTGTCTCTTGTAATTAAAAAACATAGCTACTGAAAATCTTTTCCTTGAAGTAGGTGTTTGTGATATGAGCTGGAAAGCAACTTTCAAGCTCGAGCATTTGTACAAATAAAATAAGCTTACTGGTTGGTGTAATTAGTTTCTAAAGACATGCCAATTTCTATTAGATAGCTATCTTTTAAATGCTTTCCTTGCTGAGTATGGACCAGGGAAATGCAAGGCACTAAATCTATTTGTGTAGTTGGACATTAGTTCTTATAATCAGGAAAAAGCATTCTGTGTTTTTCACATGATAGTTTTGACAGTCACTCCAGTAATCTTAAAAATAAATGAACAAATAAATAAAAGTAACAAAGCATTCTGGGAGGAGGAAATCAGCTGCTTCTTTGACACAGTTATTCCACACTCCTAGAATATTCTGTCTGAAACACTGATATTGAAGCATTTTACATGTAATCTCTGCCATTTTACATCACAGACTAAAGTAATGACAATGTCTAAATGATTACTCTCTATGTTTTCCATGATTTTCTGGCCAGCCTACAACAACATTTGCAATATTTGAACTAATACCTACAGTAGATGATTTACCTGGATAATTCTCCAGTTCTTGCAGCTTAGTCTTATTGATGTCTGTAGCAATGACTTTGGCTCCTTCTTTAGCAAAAGCCTGAAGAATACAATAAGAGATGTAGTTTATATTTAGATATTCCATATCTTACAAGAAAATCTGTTTTCTTCTCATTTCCTTTTTGACTTGAAATAAAAGTAGACTCAAGGCAGGTAATCTCCCCCTACTCACTGCAGGCAAGTGAGGAAGTTAATGGACATCGATTACTAAACATTCTGGGGACAACTAAAAAATTATACGTTATGAGAAACTTATGTTCTTTTCCATGAAATAAGAAATCCATAAATAAAGCATGAGAGCAGCAAACAAACTAAGACAATGGGTATTATTACTGCCCTTAGTAACTGCCTGCGCACTAGTGAGCACATTACAATCACATAAGGCTAAAATTATGTCTGAAATGTTATTTTTGATAGGTGAAGGCAAATCAAGAGGAATGACATTGCATGAACCTTCACATCCAAACCATTGGAACAGAGTAATATTCAAAAGAAACATGACTTTCATTTGATACTTTAACCAGACTTATTCCTTCATTTCCTGATGCTCTCCTTAGAAATCCATTTCGTCTACATACAGAACAACCTTCTTGTGTCTGACAGTATCCCCCAGTCTTCAGAATAAGTGTCTCAAACACAATCTAAGAGGATAGTAGAATTGTGTTAACCCCCTGTGACCTGTAGGGTATTTGCAAAAGGAAATCACCAGTAAAATGACCTACTCTTTAGACCAAATGTTTTAATGCAAGTAGTGAAAATGAGCGCTGTGTGTGTGACAAACAAACCTTGCAAAATTCCTGCCTACAGGGGCTTTTCAGGGCTTGTTGATTACATTATGCAGATACTGAGATAACCCTGCTAGTTTCTCTATCTACTGCAGAAGAAGGAAATAGCAGGGGCAGAACTTGTCAAAAGCAACAGTCAACAAGAAAATAAATATGCTGAATTTTATTTTAACAGTAACTAAAGACATTTAAAAGGATTTCTCTCAGAAATTTAAACAGCAGCAAGCATACATAATACAGTACATTGACTATATCGTTCCCTGAATCTTTCAATAAGTAGTTCTGGCTTCATCTGTAGTTTATTAATTTAAGAACTTGCTTGGTGCACATTATGCATGCTAGCATCAGACATCTAGCTTAGGTACAGGAGAACAAATTTTATCTAACTCACGATAGCAGTGGCTCGTCCAATCCCTTGTGCTGCAGCAGACAGAAGTATTACTTTTCCATCAAGCCGCCCCATGCTGCTGATCTGTGCAAACAGAAAATGTGACAGTCTAATGGAAAGGGAGTCAACATCACCCCCTGGGTATCAGGTGCAAATTTATTCCATAAACGAAAACACAATCCAGAGCATCTATACTATCAAGTCATAAAGCACTCTTTTGGACTGCTGAGTCAGCCAAGGTTCTGAGGGGGCACTGCCTCAATCTTGCATTTGTAAGGAACAAAACACATTTGAGCTCCAAAGCCAAAGATAGGTACTTTCAAAAGAGTTATTATGTTTGAAGAAATATAGCACGTAATGGTGCAAACAAACAAATAGCCAACCTCTGACTCCCAAGGATTCCAAAGAAAAAGCCTCTAGGAGGATTTTTTCTTATTAAGGACTAAATTACTGAATATATTTTTGTTTTTTTTTTTAATATACAATTTATTAAAAAGCTACCTAAAAAGTGAGGTAATTGTATTTCAAAGTGTTTGCTAACTGAGTTCCCAATAAACAAACATTCCTGAGCTTTAAAATCCATAGAGCAAAATTTCTCTATATAGCTATGAGTGTAGGAATGTGTCCCCAAACCCTTACGTTTTTTAAATATAAGCATGAATCCAACATGCCGAGTACTTCATTGAGTTGGATTCAAACACTATTATTTCCCCTACGTTAGCAGCCAACAGTATCACCTGGAGACAGTCAAATTCATTCTGTGACTTGTTAGTTCAGTTTAGGGTTTTTACGTCAGATTACTCATTCAATTTTGACTAGAAATCTTGCTTTCCCAGAAGCTTTGCCCCTCTCCCCCATCAAAATTGGAGCAAAACTAAAACCAAAGGTTACTGATTCAACACAATGGACTTCTTTCTAAACAACTTGACTAAAAAGTTCTTTCTACTATAATACAAAAACATTATCCCACTTGACTTAAGGTCAAATTGACTTACAGACTGTGTTTCAAGACACTTAAACACCTAAATTTAGGGTTTTGCTCATACCAGAACATTTGACAAAATAAAACCAAAGGGAAAAAAAAACCACACAAAAACAAAATGACAAACCACCAAAACGGTCCACTATGTAAGCAGTAATTAACTTGCATTTTTTTTCTAACTAGGGGACACAACACCTTAAAAATAATTTTTGAGGCTAATTAGTAAAATGATGCATCTTAGGACACCTCTGATGTATGCTGTATCACTACATGAGATTCTTCCTGTGTTAGCATAATTTTTTTCACATAAACAGGTGAAGATCACCAAGTTAAACCGAGTAAAATGAGACCACGTACACAACGAGGTAGCACTAACTCTGCAATGTATCACACTTTTAGTGAAAGTCCTAAGTATCTCAAAAGTTTGCTCAAAGTACTCAGTCAAGGCTGAGGAAAGTCATTCTTTGCTGTTACGCACATATTTTCAGTACGAAAAAGAAACAACAATCAGCTCAAGTACTTCCTCAAATCACCCTACCATTTTGCAAAATGCAAAATGCTTTATAAACACGTTTTTGATCTGACAGTGAGTTTTCACGAACATTTGACATACTAATTCTATGAAGCATTTAAAAATAAAGACTAACGTAGTCACTCACCAAAAGATCTCTGCCAGCTTGGTACGTATAATAACCTTTGTAACAAAGGAAGTCATATGCTTTTTTTTTTGCTGTGCTTGCTGGGAGTTGTAGTCTAACCGGTAAATTTCTCTATATGAGAGTAATTTCTTGTTGAAACACGAAGATGCTGCCATCTAGTGAAACTCAAGACTTTAAGTATGATTTTCTCCTGTACAGTGTAGGGACAAAAAAGGAATCATAAGCCTCAGCTATCCATTTTTCCTAGAGAATGCAAAAGATAAACAGAATATTCACCAAAAACGATGACGACGACAACAACAAAACTCACAAGCATGGTTTTCCCATGCAGTTCTTCTTTAACATTATCTGTCACCAAATTTAAACTAAGACAATTCTTGCCCAATAAATTTTAGCTTTAAAAAAACAAAACAACAACAGAAAACGCCAAACTATCTGTTCTCAAATATGTATGTAGTCATCAGCTCTGTATCTGGGAAGACCATGGAACAGATCCCCTCGAAAAAAAACTTAAGGCAGATGAGGGACAAATGGCTTCACCAAAGGCAGGTTGTTCCTGATCAATGTGGTGGCCTTCTATGACGGAGTGACAGCATCAGTGGACAAAGGGAAGGCAACTAATAGGGAGATTATAAACAGGGTAATCAACTTTTTACACTGGTAGATAGCAATAGGACAAGGGAAATGGTTTTAAACTAAAGGAAAGAAGATTTACATCAGATGTCAGAGAAAAGTTTTTCACTTAGAGGGCAGTGAGGAACAGGCTGCCCAGAAGGGTTGTAGATAACCTTTTCCTGGAGGTATTCAAGGCCAGAGCAGATGTGGCCCCAGGGAACCTGATAGAGTGCTTAATCTAGTGGTTAGCAACCTTGCCTGGAGAAGGGGGGTTGGAAGTAAATGTTCTTTGAGGGTCCTTCTAAACCAAGCCCTTCTATGATTTATTATACATTACTTACAGCAGTTAGTGTCATCAGACTGAAAAATTCCAGGACAAGTTTAGTTATAATTTCCCACCAGATTAGCTACCCCGAAGAATCTTGAGCACTACCTGAACATTAACTGGGCACATTTCTTAAAGTAAACCAGGACACACACACACACACACACCAGCAAGTGTAGAAACATTGTCTTTCTAGGGAACTATAATAGATTTTCTAAGGCTTTGTAACTCATCTGCCCCATAAAAAAAAAAATATTTAATGATTAAGTTTTTTAAAAGCATTTCTCCTCCTCTCCCACCCTTTTGTCTACTGAATTGAGACAGACAGACCTGGTGCAGTACATTCCTGTTTTTCAGCTCAAGCTGAAGAAAAACCTCCAAATCTTTTAGCATTCCAGCAAGCAATTAATAAAATATCTTGAAACTGTAAAAAACAAACACAAAAAACTCCACAAAAACAAAAGAAAAAAACCAAAACCAAACCAAACAAAAAGCAGCGCAAGGCAGTCCCAGATGTGCCTTTTTCCCTTCTGAAAGACATTTGAATTCTACTTCATTTTTTACTTGAAGTAGAATAAGAGGGAAAAAAAAGAAACTGTGATAAACAAAGGAAATATATATTTTTTAATAAATAATTTGAAATAGCAAAAACAAAATAATCCCAAAACCACACCAAAACCCAAAGAACTTACATTTATCAAAGTCAGGGAAGTAAGATACTCCTGCACATTTACGACTCTGGTAAGGTGCTGAATTTAGTAATTGTATTTAAAGACCGTTAGCTGAAAACACACAGGTTCTAAAGTTTGCCAATACGCATCCCATGTCAAAATTTTAGAAATTCACATATTTGCAGCTTCTTAATAGTTGCAGTAGTTGGCAGTTTTCAACTATTCAAGGTAAAGAGTGTTGGATCCTCAAGAAAGATTTCAGCAGTATCACTGTCACTAAACCACTAAGTCTTTGGTTACCCTTCCAATTGTAGTAAATGCTACACGCCCAACAACGTAACTATTCGCTTATCAGTTTGGCTGTCCCAAAATGAAGAGTGATGTGGAAACATTTGGAGTACTCAAATTTTGAGTGCTAAATCTCTCCCAGCTGGGAGGAGGGAAAGGATCTTTTCCAGTACTTCTTGACAGAGCAAAGATCCAGTGAGAAGGAATTAAACAAAACACTAGTGACACAGATTCGTGCAATAGTAATCTGCAGAAAGCTATTGCAACAGACAAGAAAACGTAATGATAGAAGTGCTCTGATTACTAGAAAAAACTGTCTTTAGACACTGAATATTACAATCAGCATCCTCAGATCATAGCATCGTGTCTCCACAAAAGTGAAGTGTTAGCACATTAGAAGTTTGTCAAAACAAACCTTTTCATACAGAACATTAAAATAGGTTTCAAAATTCAGATGAGTAGGATAGTAAAACACAGTCCATATTACGACCTTGATTGTCCAGATTTATTTTCAACTTATAAGAGCAACAGGATAGTGTCAATTAGATCGATTGCTGACTGTTTGAAAAAAAAAAAAAATCCAGAACCCAACTTCAAGCAGGAAATAAACTCTATTCAAAGATGATGAGAAAAACAGGTTATTTTTGCACTATAGTTTATTGAACTGCAGGAATATTTTCAAGAGTTTAAGAAAAACCCTACAAACGGAAAAGGTTTAGGTGCACTGTCCAAATACAGAGGTTAAAGTTGCAGTGAAAATGTAGCCTTGAGGAAAAAAACCAAAAACAAACTCATAGTATAAAAACCATCTGTTGATAAACAAAATTAACTAATGAGTATATACGAAGCACCCAGAGAGGGCTGTTACAGGAATGCCAGAGAAGTTTAAGATCAAGAAGTTTCACGGTTTGTGACCCATTCTTGTGTCTGTTTTTCTTCATTATATTAGCTTTACTTCCTTTGCTACACAAAACAAAAACAACCAAAGGAGAACGTCGTCAGCAGGTTGCAGGTAACATGTCTACTTCTCCATTTTTGTTCTTGTATTAAAGCTTTTCCACTTCTGGAAAGTAGTAGTTCCAACAGAGGGGACTGGCGTGTCACCAGAGCTCTTCTCACAGTAGATGGCTTCTAACCTGAAGCAACCGTTTTCCGTGTAGCTAGATTCTGACTGTAGCCACTGTAAAGGCAGCTTACAACAGAACACTTCTATTGGGTATTACAATCAGAGGCTTTATCTTTCTCTGAATTTTCAAACCACTTCTTAAAATGGTCTTCTGTGGACTCTGTTCCTGCAGGTTGCGTATCTATACAGAAAATAAGAACATTAAAGTGACATTTTCCCAATTAGACAAGCAGTAGGAATATTGCAATTTATTCTTGACTAGTTTTAAATGTCAGCTAGCAAAGCTTGCCTCTGAGAAGCATGGTGCTGTGAAGAAGGCTAT
>PPHD01009311.1:0-18755 GCA_002909625.1 Bambusicola thoracicus
CAGTCTCTTCACCAGCTTTGTTGCTCTTCTCCACACATGTTCAAGCAGCTTAATATTCTTCCTGTAGAACACCAAAACAAGGGATAGGCATAATCAACACTTCTCACAGCACTTGACAGGGAATGGTTGTGCAGCAGTTGTCTTCAGATGAGTAGGTGTTTTCTACCAGTGTCTTTCCCTGCTTATAGCACAGCACTACACAATTTCTCTTGCGTGGGACCTCCAGAGCAAGGATCTTGCAGGCAAGCATGTGCTGCATACAAATATTGGGTCTGTGAGGTTCTGCAACAGGATGGACACTGGGGAGCCACACGGCAAACACCCTTGATCCATGTGCTCTCACAGTGGAGTGTGAAAGGGAGCAAATAATATTGAGTTTCACACAGCACGCAAGACCTGGCAGCTCTGGGAGTCTGCTGACAAAAGTGCTCACTAGGCACACAGATGGAGTATACTCTTAACAACTGCATGAAACTAGAGGCTGGTGTTAAAATTTTAACAATCATGTAGGCAAAAAAAATGTGGATGAGAAGCAAAGAAGTTTCCTCTTACCTTTGAAACGAAGAGAGTTTCTGATTAAAGTCGTTCTCTACTCAGTTTGTTGTCTTCTATCAGATTCTATACAGCAGCTGAGTTTTCTTCAGAATGTCCTTTTCTGAAACTATTTCTGTATATAGAAAGAGCTTTTAAATAGACACTTATTATAGTGATAATGTAACTAAATATATCATCCGCCCATACACTTGCAATTGACTTTCCTCTAAAGCAGTTTTTTTCTCTATAGCTCTTGCATCTAATTATCATTAATTTCATCTCAGGAAGGAAATGATCTAACAATGAAGAGATCAATTATCTTAGCAGCAAGAGAAAAAAAATCAAATCAGTAAATTGGGAATTTTAGATGACAAGTTGATCTTTGGGATATGAGATATTTAGAGGAACAATGAACTAAGAAAAAAAACTTACTGTGTGGAAAGCCAACTGAATCCAATGAGACAAAGTATCAGTGTCTTCTGTCACCAAATTATGAGAGTAATTAATTTACACCCAACACATTACAATAGAAAAGTCTCCTATAGAAAATGCTTAAAACAAAACAAGGAAAATGATAATACATCAATATGAAAGCAAATGGCATTGTTCTCTGAATATATGAACTATTTTATTCTACTGCAATACTTCACCAGAGTCAACTATAATGATTTATTAACACACAAGAAGTACCCCTGGCAGGCACTGTTAATATTTTAGTATTGCAGGCAATGGAATGTGACAGTTTCACTTGTTGCTCTGATCTCTATTTTTCTTCTCACCATAATTTCCTAGAACTCTAATTTTGCTGGAGAACATGCAATTACATATATCCTTTTAGATAAGCCACAATCATTTCTCACAAACTTTAACAGTCATTTTTCCTAAGTGAAGCTTATTCTTCACAGAGCACACTTCAAAACAGTTCATAGTGGTTCACTGAGAACAATAAAGACAACACACACACACACACACACACAAATTAGAAAGCAGAGGACTTTAAATGAAATTGGATTTTTGAACAGTTTATTATGTCTGAAAAACAGAATACCTAAAAGCACAGATATAACTACGGTGGGAGAAAATATTTGTTTACATCTTTAGATAAAAGAAGAAGGAACTGAATGACAACTTCATTAAATTTAAATACATTGCCTCTAATCTCCTCTCTAGTGGTAGTGAAATATAAAATGGAGTAAGAAACAAGAGAATTCAAAACAAAACACACAGGTCATGTTAATTAATGAATCTGGCAAGGTAAATACTATTTTGATAATAGGTAGAGTTGCTTTTACCTTTTTTTTCTTTTATTTTACCATTTTCCTTCAAAATTGTAATTTATTTGAAGACAGTTCTAATTAATATCTTAGGTTCTCCTAGAACTAGTTATGACAGTTTCATTACCTTTACACACTGATCAGAGGTGATTCAGAAAATAGAAGGTGAGTATCATGTAACTGAATTTGCCAGAACTGTGTGACTTTCATTTTCTCACATGATTTTTCTGGAATTTGATTTTGTGGGAACCTTAACTGGATTATGGCATGTTGGAGTTCACAGCTTAATAGTCAGATGAGATCTGCATGTACTTTGTGGTCTGCTGAGACCAGGAGGCAAAGCTTCCAGTGAGATCTGTTTTTATACTGCTGAATTATGTTAAGGGCGTTTCCTATCTATCTCCTCTTACAACCAGCCCACTCTTCCCCACATGTCTCAGGAGTGTCATGGAAGTTTTCTACATTTCTCCCATCTATATCCCACAGTCTTTAGGAAGTGAAGTTCCTCTCAGAAGACCCAGAAGCTCCTAAGGATCCTACTCCTAAAGACAGGAGTAAACCTCTCCAACAGGCTCACACTATCCCAACTAACTACAGTATAAATATCACCAGTAACCTGACAACAAGATAATCAAGCATACCACACCAAGGGAAGTGTTCTAAAGCTATTTTCAAAGATGTTATGAAAAGATGGGATCATGCTTTTGTCTCTCTATGAAACCTCCAATCTGAAGTGATTATAAACCCTGCTTGCCAAAACTGCACCCCAAAAAAACTCAGATATGAAACATAGTATGACAGTACCGAAATTATCTCATCAATATTACTTTGAAGAAACGAAGCCAGTAGAAATAAACTCACAAGAAATATAAGCAGGTAAGAACCATACAAGCTAACTTTGTCTCAGATAGGCAGGATAGTAAATTCCATCTGGAATCACCAGAGAGTGATGCACTCCTCCAGTGATGAATCAGAGCACTTACAGTTAGTCTGCTGCTCTGAATCACTGTCTGCAGGTATTTTACTTTATTCATGGGGAAGAGGAGACTAAGAAAGCGAGCTTGCCTAAGTTAAAGCTGGGTCTGACTTTCCTGGGCTTTGAAAAGTCTGTTCAAATCTTACAAAGCTGATAAATTATATAAATAAATTTAGAATTAAGGCAAGTTTTCTCAAAAGAGTAAAATGAACTAGAAACCTTGTTCCTATTTTCGGAAATCTATTTAAAAGCAAGAGGGCTTTAGTTCCTAAATTTCTACTGGCCCACTCAAAAATATTATTGTACTGATTGTCCTTTGAAAAAAGTAATCACTTACAGGTGATTGAACTTAAAATTAATGGATATGTGTATATGGTTAAAGTGAAAGCAACTTACTGAACAACAAAAAGAAAAAAGCACGCGCACACACACACACAGAAAACCAACTAAACAAACAAAAACATGAGGGAAATGCTTAGAGAAATATTTAGCAAATGTTAATGATTTACAGAAAATCATGGGTGTCTTGTGAGGTCTCTGATGACTGGAAGCTAGGCAATGAAATACTCATCTACAAAACAGTTACTAGAGGAGACCTAGGAAACTACAGACCTTTTAGTTTAACCTCAAAGCTAGAATAGCTATGGAGAAGGTTGTTCTGGGAGATACTGTAAGGTATTTAAAGAGCAGCACAATTATCAGGTTTAGTCAACATTAGTTCATCAGGGGAAAATCCTGCCGTAGTAATTTGATCTTCTTTGATAATGACATTTGCTTCGTGGATAAACAGAAGATGGTGCAGATTATCTTTCTAGATTTTAGTAAGGCAATAGCATTACTAAATACTGTCCCTTACATCCTTCCACAGTTGCCCAACTGTGAAACAGGTTTGCACTAAGATGGATGATGAACTGATCATGCCTGTCAGTATCCAACAGATATTTGGACAATGACACAATAATAGGCTCTAATTTTTGGTCATTCCTGATGAGGTCAGGCATTTGGACTAGATGACCTTTGAAGAGCCCTTCCAACTGGAATATTCTATTCTATTTTAAATATTTGCAGTGTTAAAGAGGGTAATTATTAACTCAGGATCTAGCACTGAGTATAACTTGCTTGGTATCACACAAAATCATATGTGACTATATGCCAAACGTTAGAATGTAGCTATAAAACATATAGGTTTGAAGTGAGAATCTTGAATTATCTCTATAAATTAACTAAAAAAAGCTGTTACATTTAGCACTCTGTGTAGTGAATATTTTTAATTTGTATCTTCATGCACATCACATAGAACTACTTTCCAAAAAGAGAAAAGACTGCTTTGAAAAAAAAGGTTTGCATGGTGATTATCCAGTACAGATTGTTACGATGAACTCTTGGCCATAATAAGTATCTGAGGATTCCAGCATGCCCAAAGACCCCAAACAATCTCAGCAGCACAGCAAGTGCTAACAATAAATAAGAACCCTGTAAATAGTTTTATCCAAATGACAGGTGCTACCTTGCTTCTGTGTGCATGAGTTCTTATCCACTTCTTATCCAGACACAGACTGTAATCTATGTGTTAAAACTCTGCTTCATTATGGTAACTGATTTGAAAGAAAGTTGAGTATCTGTACTGTAGACTAAAGCTCTAACAAGTGTGTGTCTACTGGCCTTTCTAAGTAACTGGAAATGTCAACTGAAAATATATACATGGGTAAAACTGAAAAGCTAAAGTCCGTGTTGCATATTTTTGAAATAAAATATCAGTGCTTTTCCCTGGGGAGAAAAGTGATGTTAGATTTTGATATTACATACCAAAAATGTTCAACGCTTGTATTATTCACTACTCTAATCTTCCATTAAAACTAATGGTCTCTGCTCTCACCATTTTTAATGGCAGTTCTGGAGAAGAAGGAAGTAAGACAACTGTGTTAATTTCACACCCTGTTGCAAACACTCAGGTAAATTTGGGTTCCAGTTTATGCTATGTTTTAATGCAGTTTTTCTCCTGAAGTTGTGTCCTGTGAACATTGCATTGGTTTCTGACGAAGTTTGTCATTAACATGCCATATTTGTATATTAATGACTATAACAGTCTGTTTTTTCCTGATTTCCAGTCCACCCTTCCTTGTAGACCACAACAGGGAGCCCTACTACAAGTGTATCTATCCTCCAGTTCTTTGTCTGTCCTACCCAGCCAACAGGTCAGGAATGTCTCTCCTCAACTGCAACATGAAGTATAGGATTTGAGGCAGAGAGCTGATACAAATGGTGGACAAAGAACTCATGAATTGGCAGTCTGGAAATTAGGGTGCTGCTACTCAGCTGTTAAATTTAGACTAAAACCCTTTGACAAGAACAGAATTATTGCTCAGCTTCATTTACCACATGCTCATCTAGTCTTATTTTAACACCTGAACCCAAGCCATAGCATCATTTTCCAGCTGTCACCCAGACTTCATCAACCACAAGAGAGTCTCAGGCTTTTTGAGAGAATATGAATTCATTGCAGTGCATTCTGAAAGGATGGACAGAGTTTTTTATAACAGAGAAAAGGCACAGTCCTTTGTGAGGAAAACAGAACATCAAAGTTTTTTTGTTTGTTTGCTTAATTTATTTTGTTTTATTTGTTTGCTTTACAAACCATAGTATATTTCATAGGGATGCAGCTAGCTGACCTCAGGTTTAGCCACTTGCCTGCTCCTCACCATCACATGAGCTCTCCACACCTTAAGGTCTCAGCTGCAGTTTTGTGGCAGCAGCAGTTGGCACATTTTAGTGTAATCTCCATTTTAAAGGTATTTTTGAACTGAAAAGCAGAGTTGTTATAAAGATAATGGATTACGCAGACAAATAAACTAGAGGCATTTTAGGATATGTGTCTAGAGTCATCAGCTAATTCCTAAAAAAGTCAGTATAATTTTGTTTCATTTGAGCAAAAGACTTCTATTTAGATCTTTTTTCACAGCAATTAGAGTTATTGTTTCTCTTGAGACTTCATCTGCAAGAAACAAATGGACCTACCAAGTGAGTATTGGAAACAGAATGGCTCAATACATTCACTAAACCAAAAATAATTAGGAATCTTTCATTCAAGAGAACTAGGTGAATTAATCAAATTTTCTACTTCTTAGCTAGTAATTAAGTTGGAAAGTCAAATCTATCTATCACACATCCATTAGACCAAAAGTTTATCTATTTGCCATTCAAATGTTGTAGTTGCTCTTTATTAAAGCAATACAGGTAGGCCTGCAGGAATAAGCATATTTTCTTAGATTTCTGTATATCTTATTTCCTTCTAATTTTAGACAGGCATTATATCTTCTCAAATATCATTGCCAAAAATCAAAATACTTCTCTGGAAATACTGTCAGTGGCAATTTTATTATCATTACAGATTATAATTAGAAACCTCACCCTATGGAAATGAATACAGAGATACATTTTCAGTGCCAGGTCTTGGCAAAGGAACAACTCAGTTAATATGACACATCATTATCTTACTCTAGTCACTGGTATGGGAATTAATTGGGAGCAAATTTCATTTATGAACACCTGCACCTATATAGTCATAGCCTTTTATGGCTTTGCAAGGGTTTTTATTAAACTAAATTGCTCTTTATATACATGTTGAAGGTTCGAGATCTCAGCACTTGTTATTTTAAGAGTGAAATAGCACTAAAAAAAATGATATTGCCTTACAATAACTGAGTTGAATATTCTGAGGCTTCATGTACTACATTCTTCACTGCAAAAGTTTAGGAAGTATGTGGTGAGCAATACTTTTCCTTAATAGAAACGCGAACTTTTAATTTTAAGGAAGAATATTTTCTTACACTAGCTAAGTGGATTCAACACAGAATTTTATAGTCAGACCAAGACCCTGTATAACTTCATTCATGATTCATTTTGCTGTAGAATGCCTCCTGAAGTACTGCAGACATTCTTTTCTTCTACAAGTGTTCATGGAAAAAAATCTATCGTTCTAAATGTCACAGGGGACCTTAAAAACATGTTTACAGTTGAGGATTTGAATATCTGATGGGTACTGCAGTGTAACACATCTATTCTGAATGACATGACCTTCTTGCAGAAAACAGAATTCTGATTGTTTATAATACCCAAACTCTAGTGATTTTCCAAATGGTTTTCTACTGTAGAACAATTACTTTTTGAAAGCTTTTCTCCAGGAAAGAAAAAGATTTTCTGGTTTTGTACCTTGTCTGTAGTCCAAATTAGTCTGCGTGTGAAGTCTAGTGATTTGTCTTGGATGTCTTCCCATCTCTAGCATGCAGATGGAATCCTCCAATAGGAATATAAAAAAAACCTCCAGTATCAGCAATGTTAGAAAAAACTTTCACTCAAGGAAATTTCCTTCTAAAATAAGTAGTCAGTGTCACTAAATTTTGGACTCTTTCTTGCCAATATTCTTCCTGAAAACCTGTATATGAAGTGATGTCTCACAGCAGTGTGCCACTACACAGTTTTATGTACCTGATAGTCCCTGTAAAGCTGGTATAATCTGTGGAGTAATTGACTCTGCCAGATCACTTCCAAAAGAGTTCAGACGAACCCAGGCCTTCCCAGTCTCCATTTCACATGACCTTCCTCACTTCAAAATTCCCATGTTTACTTGTCATTTTTGTTCCACTTCCTTGTCTATGTGTCAGTGCTACCAAATCCAGTTTGAATCAATTTTTCAGTGAAGGTCTTTCTGGTGTAAAGACATCCTGCATTTTCTGTGTTCTTTATAGATGTTGTATACAGCTCACAACATAAAACATTTTTAGTAACACCTTTCTGTCAACCTCTTGAGAGTTATACTGCTTGCTAGGTAGAAAACTGCTGACTTTGGTTATAGTAGCTCAGCTAGAAGCAATGAAAACCAACCAAGCAAAGAACAGGACTGATGTGATCTGTGTTACATACAAGTGGGAGCTAGTTTTCAGTTCTATAGCAGAAAGGTCTATTTTTCACCAGATGTTATACATATTCTGAGCCTCTTCCAAGCATAATTATATTTATCAGAATCCAGTGGCTAACTGGGTTACAGATGTGATCTATCAATAACAATAACAGTTATTAGTACATTATCTTTATAATTGACACTACAAATAAAAATACTCCATAAAATATTTGCATTCTGAAATTACCTAAAGAAATTCAATTCATAACATACAACTTATTTTTTGTTATGCCTTAGACCTTAGGAAGAGGAGTCTTTGTCCTTTAGCATAGAAATGCAGTCAGACCAGGTCAGCTGCAATACATTTTTAAGCTCTATTTTCTCTCGGTTTGAAAAAAAAAATCCGATTTAAAAAGTGGATGATTTATAGTCCTCTCTAGACACTGATTATTACCCCTTAAATCTTTCAGCTAGAGACAAATGAAGCATACAATGTCCAGCATTGACATTATAATATAGTAAAGACAATCTGTTAAATCATACATATACAGTAGTTAACTCTAATTTAGAGTATAAATCTTTGTGACAAATGATAATGACATCATTCTCCCTTGAGTTTCATTGCAAGGAAGTGGAGCTTAAAGATAATAAAATGCTTTATGTCCCAGCAACCTTTTTAAGGTCAAGCAGGAGAAGTATCTGTATACTGCTGTGTGAGGGCACTGTGAGTAAGTTCATTCTGGCTCAGCACTCACTGGTACTAGGCCTATTTTTCTCAATTTGTTCAGGAGATCCCTACAGGACTGCTTGATCTTTTGGCTTCCCCAGATTTTACCTCTCTCCTTCTTTCTGCCAGAAAGTTGCAAATAGCTCAGTATTTGGGAGCTTCTTTTTTTTTTTTTTTTTTTTTTTTTTCCCTTGGATGCAATACTGTAAGATTAATTATACTTGTATCACATAGCAAGTATTCAAATTACAATGCCGATGTTAATTTTGTCATGATCTATGACATAAATAAAATGAGCATTACAAGGCATAAGTGTACTTTGATGAGTAAGTGAAAGAAGAGGAATAATATATAAAATTCCATATTATTTTTCTGATCAACATTGCATCAATAAAATTCAGACCAAAATTAAATAGAGAAAATACATATTTCTGACTATAAGTGAATTCACTTATTCTATTCACTTATTCAAGAATACTTACTTCTGACTAAAATATAGTGAATAGAATTTCAAGATTGCTCTTAAATCTATTTAATATCATAAATATAAACAGACCTTGAGTGGTTGCAAAAAGGATCAAAAAGGCAGAACAAGTGAATAAAAAAAGAAACATAGAACATTCCTCCATCAAAATGCACTTCATTGAAAATCAGATGATATCCAGACGTTGTGGCAATACTCCGTCTTGTGAAAAACAAAGCAAAAACCTATTCTTACAGCATTCATCAACTTTTAAGCTAGAAATAGCTTTTCATTCCGCCGCTTTAAAACTGTCTGTTTAAGAATCGCCAGTGTCAACATTGCAATGCAATGCTTTTATTTTGTTGAAATATTTTGACAGCTACAAAATAAAGTATGAGGATATTTTTCCTTGAGAAACAAGCACAACTACCTGAGAGCTCAGAGACAAGTGTAGAAGTTGTGGGGGACTGACCTTGTCTTAAACCATGCTTGGGGTTTTGCCTATAACAAAGTTTGTAGTGGGGAAAGTTAAGCAGATTCTATGGTAGTAGCCAGATATCCTCACAAGGACAAATACTATAGAACAACTGATAACACACAAAATGGTCTTTTTTTCTTATGCCTCCTGCATATTGTCCAAGAGCAGGAGAGATAGATATCACTTTTGAAAGCCTCATCCAGGTAATGGGAATATTTTGAATTTTATTCTTCTCTCAATCAGGCTGAAGTCGTTAGTAAAAGAAAGTTAAGGGATTGCACTTTTTGCAAGACTGACACAAACTGACGCTGCAGTTGTGCCAGTAGACAAGGGAAGAGCCACTGATGTCAACTATCTGGACTTCAGTAAGGTCACTGACATGATCCCCCATACATCCTTCTCTTCAAACTGGAAGGATATAACTTTGATCAGTGTGCTGTTTGATGGACAAGGAACTGGCTGAGAGATCATACCCAGAGAGTGGTGGCTGATGGCTCAATGTCCAGATGGAGATCAAGAAGCAGTAGTGTTCCTCAGGGATCAGTACTGGCACTGATGCTCTTTAACATCTTCATCCGTGACATCAACAGTAGGATCAAGTGCACACTTGCTGAGGGTGCACTTGATTCCACTGTCAATGTCATTCCTTGATTGTGCTGAGTTTGTGGATAGTGCCAAGCTGTGTAGAGTGGTCGACACATCCAAGGAATGGGATGCCATTCAGAGGGACCTAAATAGTCTTGAGCAGTGGGTCCAAGTGAGCCTCATGAGGTTCAATAAATCCAAGTGCAAGGTTGCCTGGATTGTGACAACCCTCACTATCAGTACAAGATAGGGTAAGAAAGCATACAGTACAACTCTGACCAAAAAGGACATAGGATTACTGGTGGATGGCAAGCTGGACATGAGCCATCAATGTGCTCTCACAGCCCAGCAAATCAGCAGTACGTCCTGGACTGCATCAAAAGAAGCATGGTCAGAAGGGCGAGGGAGGTGGTCCTGCCCCTCTACTCCATACTGGTGAGTCCTCACCTGTGTTCAGATGTGGATTCTTCAGTACAGGAGAGATGTGGACCTGTTGCAGTGTGTCCAGAAGAGGGCCACAAAAATGATCCAAGGGAAGGAACATCTCCGCTATGAGGGCACACTGAGAGAGCTGGGGCTGTTCAGCCTGGAGGAGAGGGCTCCAGGGAGACTTGAGTGCAGCCTTTCAGTAGCTAAGGGGTGGCTGTAAGAAAGAAAGGGACAGAATTCTCAGGGTCTGTTGTGATAGGATGGGGGGAAATGGTTTCATACTAAAAGAGAGGAGACTTAGATTGGACAGGAAGTTTTTTACAATCAAGGGTAGCAAGGCAGTGGGACAGGTTGCCCAAAGAGGTGGTGGAAGCCCCATCCTTGGAGACATCCAAGGTCAGGCTGCACAGGGCTTGAAGCAACCTGATCTAGCTGTAGATGGCCCTGTTCATTGCAGGTGAGTTGGACTAGATAACTTTTACAGGTCACTTCCAACTCCTACAATTCTATGATTCTATGAAATGAGAAAACAGGTCCAGAAATATCTTACATTCACAAAACATCACACAGACACATTGATAACATCTTAATAGGAAAGAATTTGTTTATTATAGAACAAATTCTTACATACTGAGAACAAACTACATACTTTCCACGGATATCATCTGAACTTCCAAATGCTTATCAAGGAAGTTCCAGACAAATACAGGGAAGAACTTCTTTACTGCCAGAGTGATGGTACACTGGAACAGGCTGTCCAGGAGGCTGTGGAATCTCCATCTGAATGCCTGCCTGTGCGACCTGATGTAGGGAGCCTGCATTAGAAGGGAGGTTGGACTTGATGATCTCTAGAGGTCCCATCCAATCCGTACAATTCTCTGATTCTGTGATTTAAATTTTGTGGTTTTGATTAATTTTTGCAAACATACCATGAGCACCGAAAAAAGCGTTAAATGGGACTGAATGGTTCATAGATGCTCAGACTTAGCTGCATACATTCTTCAAACTCCCCCTTTCTCCAGGAGAGTAGGATTTTATATGTCTTGCACAGTTTATTTTGTTACATTGTTACACATTAACCTCAGATAACCCCTTTCTTATCTAAAAAAAAACAAAATGAAATGCTTTTGTGGTTGGAAGAGAAATATCTCTTAAGACTAATCCTCTCGCTGGGAGATCTGCAGTAACAATCCATTTTCCAGAGATCTGAAGGATGGCAGACCTACTGACCACAACTCTCTTGAAACAAGCATTTCTGCCTCCTCTCCCATTAGGCTTGGGGAAAAACAAACAAACAAACAAAAAACATAACAAAAAATGTGCTAATGTTTATACAAATTGAAGTCATTTTCTTTAGTAGGCAGTGGTCAAGGAAAGACAAAATTTTGTGAAGGAAACCCAAGTACTACTTTTGCACCGAATAAACAGAAGCTAGCAGAAGTCGATACAAGTGCTTCAGGCAAATTCTGTAAGGTGATAGATTAAACATGTTGGTGAAGAATTAGAATTTAATCCTATTCAAGCCAATAAGATCAAGCATTTAATCAAATATACGTGAAAGCCAGAAAAAAAGAAAAAAAAAAAATGAAAGAGGCCAAAATCTCAGGTTAACCTTTCACTTCTGATGGTGTGAAACCATTGAGAACTATGGATGAAACTACTGTAGGTCCCACAGATGTGGCTATATATCAGCACTTAAAATTCAGTGTTGTCAAATATACATGATCCCTGATTTGCTCATGTAGCAAACAACGTCAAATCTAAATCTTCTCAATTTTAATTTGAGGGGGACAAAGCTTCTGAAATCTTTCATGGCACAGGAATGGTTGGTTGTTCATGCATTAAAGCCAAGGGCAGGCACTTTAGGTTTTCTGCACCAGTTCAGTTTTCACTGAAATGCCTGACTGTATTTAAATCTAGAATGAATTCAAGCACTTATTTCTGTGTCCAAAAAAAAAAACCACAACCAAGGGTCATTAGTGATGTGTATGTGGTGTCTTCCATTTCTGATTGCTGTTATACATTTGTAAAGGGTTTTTACATTCATGATATTTCTGTTTTCAACAGAGCAGGGTGTGTTCCATTCCTTGAAGTTGAGTATATAATATGACATTTCCAGAAGTGTGCCCAAGACATTCAGATTGGGACAGCAAGTGAGAAGCTCAGCACATAAGGTATCCAGATATCTCCTTCATAAGACAGCAGCTGAGAGGAAGGCTGAAGTATGTTTGGCTTCCAGTTCAGAATTTAGGTGCCTCCAGTACACCTACACCTTGCTCAGCATTCCAAACTCCCCTCATAAATTTAATCAGTAGCCATAAGTGAACAGTATGCACTATTATTCTGCACAGTCTTCAAATGCCTGTACTAACAAGGTTGTAGGATGGATACGTAGCAAAACAGGCCTTACTAGTTTCCACTCCAAATGTCTTTACCTTTACATCCACTAGTAGAACTTATTTTTTGGGTATCTTCCTCTGAAGTATAATACTGCTTTTCTGAAGCTCTTTCCAGTTCTAAGATGCAGGCATTTCTTTTCTAAAGAAAAACCTCTGAGCCCCATGTGACATGGATTACATAGGCACTCAAATATCTAGGAGGAAAGCAATGTGTGAATCCATGAATAATTACAGTATATGTATGCCAACTTCTAACCTACCGAACCACGGGGAACTGTGCAGACGGACAAGGATCTCTGAACCAACCGTTGGCAGGAAAGTCTAAACTGATTAAAGTTTTATGGAAGATTTATGTGGTTGAAATCTGTACCGTAATGTGTAGGAACAATGGGGTCAGGAATAAGGAGGGCTAGGAATATGTGGTTCATTGTGAGGGCCAGAGGAACATGCTCAGTGATAGGACTGACCTTTCCTTTGCTACAGCTGATCTCACCTTTCTGAAAGCTTTTTAGTACAGGCTGTTCTGTGGGGACACTGATTTAGTTTAACAGAAGATGGTTCCACTAAGTTGAAATAAAATTTCCATTCTTTGACATTTCAAAGCCTTGCTACAAACAGCAAAGATGGTAGCACTTATTAGAAAGAAATCTAAAATACAACATCTATATCTGTTGCAGGGGAGCATTCAACAATTGAAGGATTTATTTTATTTTATTTTATTTTGCCAGTAAAGCAGAGTATTTCAGAATGAATTTAAGTCTTCTAATATGATTGATCATATTTAGAGTATAATCAAGAAGGTGGCTAACAGATACTCTTTGCAATCTACTCTATTTGTTTCACTTAGTGTCTCGGTTTCTTCTGCTGATGAAAATAAATTCTATTATTATAAATCTCTTAATATCCATGCCTTTAATCCAGATAGAAAGCTGCAATAGTTTTTTCTGAAATCAGCAAGGAAGATGTAAAACATCAGGTATATCTCACTGCCAGTGAATATCAGCTACACCATTACGCTTTCTAAAAGAGAGATGTCTGGATTGCTTTTCAGGGCTCCAGTGATGGTGTTCTATTTGCACATCAGTCAGCTTCCAGTGATTTACAGTCTGCACTGTTAGAAGAGTTTTCCTAATATATAACCAAAATATCTTTTATTGAAATCCATTAGTTTTCAATCTAATGGCACTGAAGGAGATAATTATCTATTTCCCCCTTTAAGGTAGTTTTGGAATACCATAGTCTTATCAGATCTGCCATCAATTGCAATTTATCAAAATTGGTTTCTAAACCAGTGTTGTTGCATTACTAAAAAAAACCTGAAATCTTGCCTATGTTGAAGTTCAAAGCTCACTGTTTGAATGAGTGGCCTAGTCCATTATGACCTTTGTGTTCTCACAGCCAGTGATTTGCAAATCATAAAATGTGCAATGGGGAAAGCTGTGAATGATCAGTAAAAAGGTAACCGTAAGAAAGAAGCCTGTTGTCTGTAGTTAAACAAAGGAGTCAGCATCTCAACCCAAGGACTGAAAAGATTTCAAAAATCAAAAAATATTGGAAACTGCTGATGGTCTATCATTTATGCTCGAGTTAGGTGATTTTCATTTACTTTGGGTGTGTTTACTAAAAGCTGAAATAAAAGAACATAGCTGAAGACATACAGGAATATTGCTTTTGCACAAAATTTTGCTGGTTAAAGTTCATTGTCTTTCATTTTAACCTACATACAGAGATTGACCTAGGGGTGAATCTGTCCAGCTGTGCTTTGGACTGAAAGTGAACTTATAAAACAGGAAAGATGAGTACATGTGGAGCTCAGAGTAGAAAGGAAAAAAAAAGGAAAGTATTAAAGGCTAAGAGACAATATCAAAGTCTTAAATGCATCAATCTTCTCAAAGGAGGAAAGAAGATTTAAAAAAAGATGTGATTAGATATAAAGATCTGAAAAGATCATGGACATTCAAGTTAAGGAAAATCTTCCTAAATTAGGATGGTAAAAAATGAGTTTGAGAAGAGTTATGGCTCCTTAGGAGATGACTTAGAAAAGACTTACGGCTGTTTCAAATAGAAATCATCAGTAGAATTGAATTTTTACATATCATACATGGTAAGCAAGTTCTTAGAATTTGTAGAAAAGAATTTTTGGAATGGAGAAAAGCTTCACATACTTGAAATTCCAACAGAAATTATTTTTTCTTTGAAATTCTGATCAAAGTATGTGAAGGACATACTGAAAGAGTCAGTTTTAAGGAAAAATTACGCTCTTAGTAAAAATGAAAGACAATATTTTAAATTTCAGAAATGTTTTCTGCAACAACATACATTTCATTGGTTATCAGCAGAATTTATAACTTGAATCCTGCAAACAAATTGAATTCTATAAAAAAATCATCATCCTTCATTAAATATGTCTTCATTAGCAATGTCTGAAGAAAGGATGTGGACTACAGGAATGCTGTTGAACTCAGAGAGAAAGGCAGAAAGAAAAGGAGAAAGGAAAGCAGAGAGAAAATTCCTTAAGGGTTTAGGTCAAGAACGAAGATTTTATTTCTTTCCCAAATACTCAAAAACAGCACTGAAACTCTGCCAGTGAAATCAGTAGGACTTGACTTTTTTGGTAGCTGAATTAGACTCATGTTGGCATGTACTAGAAGATATCCCAGCAAACAAAAGACAAAGTATATTTTACAAAAGATAAAGTATATTTTAAAGTTTGTGCATTTTACAAATACAAAACAAAAAAAGCAACAACAGGAAACAACAAACACCACGAAGTCATTCCTATTAATTCAGTCCTAGCAATGGCGAGATTGCAACAGTTCATGTTTTAAAGAAAGGAATAACTCCAAGAGAGCAAATAAAAAAAATGCTCTTAAAAGACTCTGGAATTTGGAAAATACTGTTTAATTTGACTCCTGAAACTCCCTGAAACTGCAGTTTATTTTTCTATAAAACTCAGGGATAGGAAATATTTGCCCTGCTCACAGCCAAGAGGGAAGGATTATAGAAGCCTCCTCAGTGTCAAAATGTCAGTAAATTAATATAATATATTCAGAAGAAGACAAGAATAAGCTAAAGTCACATACTGTATATAAGTGATTTATTTCAACTTCCCTACAAATATTTTACATTAACTTATTTCAACCTTCAAGTTTGTTTGTTTTTTTGTTTAGTATTACACAGGTTTCATTCTGTGCAAATAATGCTTAAACATTACATTCAGACAGCAGCAAGATAAGCTTTTAAGTGAGTAGGGAAGAAAAAGATTGTTTCATTGCAGAAATTCTAATAAAAGTGAACAAATTTCATAGGAGATAATATTCTAAAATTTGAAACTATTTCAACTGTGGCACTGGGATTTTGGAAGTAAATCACAAGTCTGATCATAAGTTTTAAAAATTATTTTTGTCTGGAATGTCTGGAAACAAAAGGCATTACAATTGTTGCTGTTTTTCACTCCATTGAAGATTCACTATGCACCCAATTGTCTATGAATATTAGAAGTCTGTTAAATCAAAAAGTAAACAAAATAACAAGACAGATGAAGTCTACACCTTACAGCCTCAAAAATGTGATCGTATCCCCAGAAGGGATTACTGTAATACACAAATTAACTCTTCTTATTTATAAAAATAATCACTGCAAACAGCAACGGTTGCTGAAATACAACCATATATCAAAGCTAAACAGGGAAACAAAGAACAGCTTCGGATTTCACAAGAAATACTGAGCTCAGATCTCAAATAGACTGCAGTCATTTTATACCACTCAGATAACACACAGGGGATCCATACTGCTAATTACATTCAATCTTTTTGTATAAGGTCACTTCTTGTTATGATGTGGCTGCAGAAAGTCTAGATTGTATTATATAATTAATGTGCCTGTGTGACGTATATTTTTCACATCCTAAGAGCATACTTAGGTTACAATTTTACAAAACATGAAACCCTCTTACAGAAAGCTTCTGAAAAGTGAGGACAGTGTTTGCAATCCAACCAGCTGCAAACTAAATTATTAATCTTTACTGAATTTTGATATTACAGATCAGCCATTTTCTGTTGTCAGAGGAAGTGATTTCCAGAAGAACCACATTTAAAACATTTCCTTCTGCCTTTGATTAGGTTGGTGAAGCTACAGAATATGTATGATGGGACTGTAGGTTAACAACTCATTTGAGTCAAAATGAGCAATGCAGTCACTGTGGAGTGTAGATTTATTGATAGATTTAGGAATCTGAATCCTCTATACGCAACCTAGAACCTAACAGGTAATTAGTCTTGTGAAAAAGCACATAAAACAATGAAACATTTTTTTTCCTCTTAAAGTTGTTTCTTGATTAATCATCAATCAGGCAGTCTGCAAAGTAAAGACAGTGTTTCGGTATTACTTTTCTGACTACTGAACTGGGATAATAATAAGAATATGAAAATAAGTCTTTACAATCTGATGGGAACAGAAACAATGACTACCATGGCCACAGTGAATATAATAAATATATGAGAAATACTAAATTATAATTAAATAAATGATTGAAAGGTCAAAGTGCTTTGAATAGGTATTTGAATAACCATAAGCTCATGTCTAGAATTAGTGGGGTGCCTTTTTGCCTAAGAGTTTTGCAGATTTACAGTTTAGAAAAAGAAACAAAAGCTTGAATGAAATAATTAGGCTCTGCAGACAAAAATATAGCACTTACACAGCTGACTCTGAGACCCCCCTCTTGATTCTGTAGGACTGTACACTTTTATAACTGTAGATTATATTTTGAAAAAGGCTGAATGAATTTCCCTCATTCACAATATTTTTTTATAAGTTCTAGGCCTGGCAAAATCATATTTTTCTGCCCTTCCTTACTTCCCTCCCAACATTAGTGTGTTCTTAATTATCTTTTTATTTTGTTTGTAGCAGCTTTGTGAAAATGCAGAGAAGATATGTAGAAGGCCATTTAAAGGAATTATACAAACAAGAGGGATAGGAAGCTTGAAAATAAAGCTATGCACTGAGCTAGTAATACATGAATTCTGTAGAGTGATTTATTTCTTGAAGAGTGTTATTAATCTTGCACAGGAAAGACAAAAGGAAGAAATAGCTATTTGATTAATTAGAATTTGATTAATTTGCCTTTTTTTTTCCCCACTCTTTTTCCTTGTTGTTTTATTTATAGCTATGCATGAGAAGAAGTGATTTTGTCTCGGAAGGAAATATACGGTAAGCACTTTTGTCTTCAAATTGCAATATTGTTTTTTCTCTCTTCCCATTAAACTTGAAAATTGAAGCTCTTTGCACTGGACAAATTCCCAATGCCACTTATTTCTTAGGATGTTCAAGAGCAGGACAGCTGAAAGGCACAGGATTTGCTGTTAATTTCAATGAAAAAAGCTGGGATATTGTTAATAAAATAAAGAAACAATATGATGTTATATAAGATAACAAAAAAAATTGAAGAGGCATCATTCATTGTCTAGTTGAAACTGACAATAGCAGCCTGACTGCATATAAACAACTTACTGAGACTTTGATGAGAACCTTCTTAAACTGAAATATATTATTTGAGGGCTGGACTTGGCAGTCCAGCTTGTATCATTTAGAGTAATAACCCTTTCTCTAACATGAAATGGAAAGGTAAGAAACAGGTTTCTACTGATTATATGTAATTTATGGTCACAAAATGTATGGGAACTGCTGAATCACGGCCTGAACCACTGATTGATCACCTGAGGCAAGCACTGAGTCAGCCATGAGGAGCACAGGTGAAGACAATTCACCTNTATCATTTAGAGTAATAACCCTTTCTCTAACATGAAATGGAAAGGTAAGAAACAGGTTTCTACTGATTATATGTAATTTATGGTCACAAAATGTATGGGAACTGCTGAATCACGGCCTGAACCACTGATTGATCACCTGAGGCAAGCACTGAGTCAGCCATGAGGAGCACAGGTGAAGACAATTCACCTGTGTGACTGGAAGGGGTGGAGCCTGGCTGCACTTCT
>PPHD01009312.1:0-12110 GCA_002909625.1 Bambusicola thoracicus
GGAAATATTTGTACATGAATTTATTAATATATGCAGTAATATTTCATAATAATTAAAAAAAAAAAACTACCTTTCTGTACTGCACTTCCCCAAAATGTTACTCTATAACACACAATTTTGTTTGTGTTTGAAGACACTGCACAACATGCACAGAATAGAACTCAGATACACATTAGATGGTTAAGTTACTTTCCCAACATTTCACGTAACAGTGTATTTTCACTTATCTGTACTGTCTACCTAACGTTACCAACACACCATTGTCACTCAATCTTACTACTGTCAAACAGCAGAGCAAGAACTTCACATCATTCTATCAACACACATTACAGAACCCCCTCACTGAAATACCCCTCAACATAACACACGTCAGACAGGAAAAGGATCGTGAATGGGAGTCAGATCCCAGACACTCAGATTACCCACAGTCACGGTTCACTCACACTTACCCAGCTAACCTTTCAAGTTCCCTAGTTACCTGCTCTTGAACTCAATATGGGTATGGCCCAGCAGATGATTTAAAATAGCTATTACCAACACCTTCTAGAAATAATGAGTTTGTATTGTTACAGGCTTCAGCTCTAATCCTAAGAGTTCCTCCCCCTCTGTATTTCATTGCACTCAAATGGTAATGAAGTCTCCTTTCAAATACTAGAGTAACTTACAGAGCAAGCAAAGGACTGCTATTGTGTATTACCAGGTTTATCAGTACTGCTCTGATTATTATGATACTGAGTAAGCAAGAGCACATACACACTCTTTAGAACATTCTATGTAATTGTATCTGTCAGTTTATGAAGACATTATTGTAAAGAGTAAAGGCAACAGGGAAGAAGATAATTAGAAAATGGAAAGGTTTGATTTAAAAGTAAACACAAATGTCACTCAGATGTAATTTTAAAAACATTAAAAAGAGTATTCTGGAGGCTTTTTTTGTTTGTTTGCTAATGGTGTGAACAAACATCTCCACTGCACAAAGTCTCTGATCAAAGACACGTTAGATAAGGTCTTCTTCTACTTTTTCTTTCTGCAGGTGAAAAGATCATTTCTTTAACAGTTTATGTGAGGGACTTGAGGAGAAATGAGCAGTTTTAAAACCCCAGAATATGAGAAATACTCTTGGACAAGATGGAATAAATGAAAGCTAGTATCTTCAAAGGCTTTAAATCAATCTTCAGCTTACAGATAGTATATTTTACACTCTTTATGGAAATTTAAGCAAATATCATGACCTCACCATGGACGAAGTAATTCCAGGGCTTCAGAGAACTTATTATTTAGAAACAAATTCAGTGCCATTGAACATTCTTCCAGGGCACTCTTGAGATCCATCTTGGATGCCCTAAAAAAAAAAAGAAAGCTTCTTAGTTTAGTCAAATTGTAAATATAAACACAAAAATATGTTTTCTTATATAACTGAGCAGGTGTTAGATAGCAACTGTATTGCATTGCTCATTTTTAAAATCTAACATTACAAAAACATATCAGATTCTTTATCCATGCTACAGATGTATAAGAAAACTTACTAAAGTGATGTTCATGGCTTTACTATTCTGTTTAGCAGTCAATATGCAATGGAGTCATTTTTATTAATATTTGTGTAACAAACATACAAGTTATTGCACCTAACCTCTCAGGTCTTAGTATAAATGCAGCATCAGACTCTATTCAGATCTAAGTCTGGAGAGAGATGACAACATAATAGTTTTCATCCAAGAAAGTGGTAAGCAGACACTCACTCTGCAAATAATTATGCCCCAACATACTCCGGTCAGAAGCCTGCAGCCATGTCAAAAGTTTTTGTTCTTCCTAATTCACTTCACAGCAAAATTGCTTGGAATTGCTTAAGAGCAAGCTATCTAACAAAACTGCTATCTCAGACAGTTTTGTCCGATAGTTAAGGAGCGCTCATAAGCTGCTCCGTGTGGAACTAGTAACACACCAGACATTCTGGGCAGTAGCAAGTAGCTAGCAGCTACATAGCCTTTGAAGACTGCATCTGGATCTGGAAAAGATAATCTGTTTACAGCTTTAAAACAACAGGTTTAGGCTCTATAATGGGCTTTATTCAAGAAAGGTTAAGCAGTGGCAAGCAACAGATCACATCAATGAGATGAATATTTAAGTGCTCACGAGAAGAAGATGAATACTGAAGGAGGAATTTTAGAAAGATCAACTACAAGGAGTTCAGCTATTCTAAATCTGGAAGTAAAGCGGACATGAAAACAAAGCAAAACAGAACAAAAAAAACCTAAACATAAGGGGATATTAAAATATGACTGGACAAGCTTTTACACAGAAAACCACTCTTATTCCTACCTCTCTACTACTTTTAAAAACATTGGTTCTGCCTTTTGTATTCCTTCTGGGGCAGAAAATTGGGATAAGGGTAGATGAACTCTGAAAATATTTCTTCAAGCTTGCCTTTTTTACTTCTTTTTTTTTTCTTTTTCTTTTCTTTTTTTTAAGACGTACATGAAAAAAACCAACAAATTTTGGCCATCTGACAGTAGAAGTACATGATCATGAACGACAATGATTTTATACAGCATTTTATCAATGCAAGAAGAATAATCCTTATTCAAATATTTTAACAATCTTTACTACGTTTTATTTAGGTATAGATGCAAGTAAATAGATCACAATAACAAAAATAACAGTAACAAGTTATAAATCAGATAAAGTAACAGCAGTAACTTTTCTTCTGCTTCTGTTAAACAACTCTGTATCCTGTTGTTATTTCTATACTGCTCATCATACCCTAGACTGTACTGTAAAATACAGAACATAAACAAGCAATTGACAATTCAAAGACTGGCAGCTACTCTCACCCAACCTAGACACCCATCCTTTACATAGTAGTTTCACTAACCATAGGTCTTTTCTGTTTACTGAGAAAGCTTTACAGTGTGCATTTAACTATTAATTCATTGATTTTACTAGAAGCTATAGCTTTGAGACTGCTTCAGTTGTAGTGCTACAACTGAACTCTAAAAGAGTCCGTGTGTTTTTCATTTTCCAAGTCCTAAATCTTATCCAACTCTGTGTGAATTATCTCATTAGATAGCTGATAATAAAGCCTATGACAGCAGTATATCTCAGTACATCCATGCATTTGATCTTCATTTTCCCCTCACTACACATATTTTCTCAAATTTCTGAATCTCACATCTCAATGAAAAATCAGAAGAGGGAGAAAGAAGAAGAGCAGAAGCACTGTTCCAAGACGGCTACAAAATTAGATGTCGTTTTCATTATGACTTCAACAGGATCACAGACAATTTTAGTTTTCCCCTTTTAATAAGGTTTGCATAATCTCTTTGATTTTAGACTCTCTCCTCTAAGTCCTTAACTTAGATTAACTGATTAATCCTTCCTACCGGCTCCTCGATGAGGAGAAAAAGGAAAGTGGTTTACCAAGTATGCAGATTTTTATTAGAAAGCAATGAAAGGAAAGAACTAGCAAGTGTGTGACCCTCTGCATTTGCTGAAGCTTTGCTAAGGAAAAATCTTTTAGATATATCTGTTTCCTTAACTCAAACAAAAATCACTTTGGGTTCAGTCAAAACACCAACAGATAAGACAGTAAGAAACTACTATCTGTTGTCTTCTTCTTGAGTAACACGCATGCAAGTATCTAATAGGATATTATTATTTTTATTTTTATTATTATCTAATAGGATATTTATTGCTAAGACAATAATGACAAAAAAGCATTAAAATGTATTTTCACCAGGTAGATGAGTCAAATAGCCTTAATACACTGTCAAAATCTGATGCTCAGTGATGCTATTCACTGTTTCTACAGATCCAAAACAGAGCTTTCGTTTCGTAAGTACCTTCAATGAGAAAATGCAATATTTTGCTGTTTATGTTGAAATGAAATGAATAATTAAGTTTTTCTCAGAACATAACAATAAATAGCAGTGTCGCCTCACTAGAATTTATTCACTTATTCTACTTCCCTGGCTGGGAGTGCTTGTGTTATTTTTTAATACTGCTTTACTTTAAATGTATTTTTCCTTTGTAGTGTCCAAGATCGGTGGTGATTCTGATATCTTTAGCTGATAGGGTCCTTCTCCTTCCTCCTGTGCTGGACTCCCATGCAGGCACACAGGGATTTTTTCATGGTTGAAACATAGATCTCTGTGCTTGATGTACACTGCTATCTGTGCTTAACATAAAGTAAACTCAAGCCTTCAGAGTCTTAGTGGGTTGGAATCCACTGTCTTCCTGGAAGACCTTCTCCCAGACAAGATCAAAAGCTGTATTCAACTACAGCATTCTCTGTCAGTTTACAAAGAAATCATTAAATCGTCATTTCCTATTCAAATCATGTGAATATTAAATAGCCTCAGAGTTCAACTCTAGGGCTAGTCCTATTCAGCTTCTTTTCAATCAATGATCTGGATACAGGATTTGAACACAATCTTTGCAAGTTTGCTAATGACACTAAACTGAGAGGTGCTATTGACTCCCTTGAGAGATGAGAGGCCTCACAATGGGCTCTCAAACAATGGGCATTCAACCATTGGGCAATCAATAGCATGAAATTCACAAAGGGTATTTCTGTTGCGCTTTGGACAGTAATTACAAGACACAGGCATAGACTGCGAGACAGCTGGCTGGAGAGCAGCTCGGCAGAGAAGGATCTGGGTGCCAGTGACACTAGGTTGAGTATGAGCCAGCAGTATGCCCTGGCAGCCAAGAGAGCAAACCTCATTTTGGGGTGCATGAGACACAGCATAGCCAAATGGTCAAAAGCAGCAATTATCCTGCTACATTTGGTGTTGGTGCAACCTCACTTTAGATACTGTGCGCAGTACTGGGCTCCACCACATAAAAGGATGTTAAGGTACTTGCAAGTGTGCAGAGTAGGTCACCAAAGCTGGTACCAGGGCAGGAAGGCATGTCCAGTGAGGGGAGGCTGAGCACATTCAGGTTGCCAACCCTAGAAAAGAGGAAGCTGAGAAGCAACCTCACTGTGCTGTAACTTTTCATTAGCCATGAAGAGATCAGAGATCAAGATCAGATGATCTCTGAGGACTCCTTGTAACTGAACTATTCAATGTCTTTAAATGCCAAAACATTCTTCACATCCTCTTTGCTTATCTTACAATTTAGCAGGGATCCAAAACACTTAAAATGCCACTACCACATCACTACTTACTTATCTCAAATGATCCTGACACTGCATTACTGCAGCAGGAAGGATTTCTGTCCCTGGCATCGTTTTTGCTGCATTTTTAATTCAGAGTACTGACTCAAAACAGCAGCGACTTACAGGACTGCAGTGGGCCTTTTTATATCTGCAGCTAGGAACTGTAAAGATATCCAATCTTCAATGGGAATAATTTTCACGTTAACATGCATCCATGTGTAACCATCATACCTGAGCAAGTATACAGATAACTCAGCTACTGGTTCTGCTACCTGGAAATCTCCAGATATTTTTCTTCATAGTTTTAAACTCAGTAGTCCTCACCATTGAGAAGAAAAATCTGTTTCACTGTCCTGATCATTCATCACTCATATGAGTCAATCAGTGGTAATACTCTACTCTTCTGGTTAGAGGAGTGCAAAAATCTAATTTGGGTAGTTTCCTAATGGGAAATGTTATTTGCTATCACTCATCAATCCCTCACACAGGCATGAAGTTGCAACATAAGTAGAAATCCCATCAGATAAACAATGAGATATTTTATCGGTGTACTACCTACCTACCACAGATAAAATAGTAAATACCCACCAGCAGTTTCATGAGACAAAATGAAAGTTAAAGTAACCTTTGGCTTACAAATGAGTTCAGTCACTTACCTTGTCTTCTTTAGAACAAAGTCTATTAGGCCTACAGTTGGAAAGTTTGCAAGGTCCTTAGTAGTACAATTTAGATTCACATACTGTGATCATTAGAAATGGTCATGGAAGCAAAGACTGTAGCTTTTAGCTATGCTGGATTATTTTCCTATTGCAAGAGAGTACTCTTCAAACACTCAGAAAGGTGGGATTCATTTTGTTTGTTTGTTTTGATTTTTAAAAACAGAAGCAGAGACAGTTTTATATCAGTTTTATCTCCATAGTAGATTGTGCACACATCCCTTCATGAGAAACATGAATTTTACAAATGTAAAATCTGTGCAGATTATATATTCAAAGGAAATGTTACTAACATATGGGAAACATTCACAAAAATTTCATTCTGTAGTAAGACAGACTTGATGAAATAATTACTTTGAAGGCGTAATGTCTTCACTGTTTCAGAACTTCATCAATGCATGCTGTAGTCTGTGTGCTCAACATTTATTAAGGAAACAACATTACTCAATTTTTGGCCAAAATTGTGAACAGGCAGAGGTAACTCTGAAGGGTCACTATATTATGATCCATTCAAAAATTGGCAGTTTTCTTAATCAAACAAATCCAAACAACAAAACAAGACCGCAAAACACATATCCTGGCCCCCACTCAAGGATGAGGAAGGAGATATGTTAAGTGTTTGCCAGGCCACTTTCAAGAATTTACCAGCAGTTCTGTCTGACCAGAAATATCCCAGATGACTGCAGACTGATGACTTTCATGTCTGTCTACAAGAACGGTCAGAAGGATGATGAAGGGAACTGGATCTGTCAGCTTGAGCTCAGTACCTGGGGAAGTCATGCAGCAGATCACCTTCAGTACCATCACAGCACAGGATGTGGTACAGGATAACTAAGTGATCTGACCCAGTCAGAAATGGTTTATGAAATGCCTGACTAATGTGATGTCCTCCTATGACAGGATGACCTGTTTAGTGGACAATGAGAAGGTTCTGTCTGCTGTTTACTTGGACTTTAACATTTTATACTCTTTCCCACAGCCTTCTCCCAGAGAAACTGGCTGCTGCTTGTTTGGACAGATGTCCTGTTCACTGGTTAAAACTGGCTGGATGGCTGGGTCCAAAGGGTCGCTGTGAACAGGCTTAAATCCAGCTGGCCGTCAGTCACAAGTCATTCCCAGGGCTCAGAATGGTGGCCAGATTTTTTTTCCAATATCTTTTTCAACAACATTGATGAAGGGATTGAGTGCCTGTTTGTTAAGTTTACAGATAACACCAAGTTGTGCAGGAGCGTTAATCCACCTGTAGGTACGGAGGCACTGCACAGAGAACTGATGTCAGTTCACACCATTTGTTATTTTGGAAAAATCATAATAGTAACACTTTCACTCCTCCCTACAGACTTTACTGGACACTGCAATTAAATTAATATTCCATAAAAGAAGCAAACCACATTACTCTTACCCAAGTAGGAGTTTATGTTTTACTTGATTTCTGGAGGCAGAAGGTAGTCATCTATCCGCAAAATAGAACTAGTAATAGCAGAATACAGAAATGCTGAACCATGAGAGAATTTAGTTCAATTGGCTTGAACTTTCACTCCCAACGCTATTTCATTATGAGCTACTAGCACAGTCTGTTATTTTTAAGTCTAAAACCATGAATTACACTGCTGTTACTGCAATACCAAGACAGTTGCCTCTATTAGCACTTACATGATCAAGCAATATCACAGCCAGTATATTTTAAAAGTTAAATTCCTTCTTCCCCCTCATCTTACAGTGGAAGAAGAAATGTTGACGCAGAAAGAAACACTAGCTAGCTGTTACTATAAATTTGTATATATAATCAGCGGAAAGCATCAAAATGTCAATTTTCAAAAGAAACAGTTGCAAGAAAGAAAGAAAGAAAGAAAGAAAGAAAGAAAGAAAGAAAGAAAGAAAGAAAGATGAAACTATCAGAAAGAAAAACATTAAGAAATACTGAAGTATCCGTGTGAGAAATGAAGTCATTGCTCCTAGTGAAAAATCAGGAATTATTAAGTTATGCGTGAAAAATAAGGACTGTTTCTCTCTTAACATCAGAATTTGCAAAAGAAGAAACTAAGAACTTTTCACTGAGCATTGGAATTTCAGTGAGATAACATTTTAACTCATCAATAAATACACCTGAAAAAAAATGTGTTTTAATTTATTTTAGGTGGGCTTTTTTTTTTGTTTGTTTTTTCTCTCCCCAGTTTTTAAGAATCAAATCTTCACTTCTTTTTGAAAACTCATCAATGCTGCAGCTGAATGTTTGCCACTGGAAAAAGGGGCTGGTGGAATGTTAACAAGCACTGTGCTAAGTCCTACCTCTGTAATTGTCTGAGGGTGATTGTGTAACAACACTTCTGCTCTCACTACTCTCTGCTCTCTGTGCCTGCGTGTTCTAAGAGCACATGGCAACGTCCTCTCAAGCTGCTAACCACAGTAGACTCTTATGCCAATTAATTACATGCGTCATTACTTTCAGAGCTTCTGTAAAAAAATTTGCCGTGCAGCTTTTCTGCACTCTTTTCAGACTTTCATTCGATGTCCCTCTTCTGAAACAGCATTTAAGGCCCTTATCAGGTTCAACAAAACTGAACAGAATTCAACTCTGAAAACATAAATAGGGAGGTAAAAGAAATCCAGAAGCACATTCTTGCAAGAAAATTGGCAGTTTTATTCAACTCGTATTATTTTGACACTGGAAAATTCATATAAGTGAGACCATTCGCTACGTAAAGAAACTACAAAAAGGTTTTATTAAAGTTCCTATCTCATCAGACATTCATGATCTAACAAAGATGACAGATGGTAGCTAGAAAAAGCTTTATTGCTCATGGATCAGAAGTCAGGGAGAAATGCTGGCACTTGAAGAGGGGTGTCTGGCCTCCATTCCTGATTTAAAATAGTAGGTTTTATGAAGCTCAGAAAGGCTAAGATTAGATGCACACTACAGGAGACAAGGGCTTTATTTTAGGAAGTACTACTCCTCTTATCAGCTGAAATATTTCTGATACTGTCTTGTGAATTACGTGTGTTCAAAAATTCAAATACAACAAACATGTTATCAAAAAAAAAAAACAAGCATTCCTTCTTAAAAAGTCTCAGCAGACATCCAGTTTTAGATACCAGACCACCCCCTGTCAGGAGCCTACTACTGTATCTTTGCTTTACATTCTTCAGTCATGTCTTATTAGTGGCCTTGAACTTTGCAATATGAACAGAGCTGTGTTTGTTCTAGTTAAAAGGAAATCCAGTGCCTACAGTACCACTTCACAAGAACCTAGTATTGAAATGCAATGAAGTGACCAAAAGATTTTGCTCCCAAACATTTGCTCTAATTTATATCCATGACTTCATGGGGTAGTGGAGGCAGATAAAAGAAATTTCCCAATGGTGTTTCACACCAGAAACATTGTATTTATTTAGCTGTATATTTATTATTAATGCAGTACCTCCATAGCACATGAAAGCACCCAATTGCTCTGTTCTCACATATGCTGTACAGATGCAACAAAATGACTGAAGAAACACAAGGCAAGAAAACTGAGGTAAAGCTCTTCATCTACCGAAGTCCCAAACGGCACAGAAAATAAAGGGTTAATATTAAACTCTTCTTATAGGGTGACCAGCATCTGTCACTGCCAACATCACAGTGCGAGCCTCCAATACTCAAAAAGAGAAGCTACAGTGATGACTAAAAAAGTAGAAGAAAAATCACCTTTATCTGCTCTTAACTACTATTTACTTCAACAGCAATTGGCACTGCACATGCACAGTAAACAAAAGACACATTTTCAATAACGAATCAGCCATATTGTGAGAAAAAAGACACTGCAAAAACCAACACTGCTACCATTCACCTATCTGAATATGCACATATAATTAATGTAATCAGCAGTGTAATTGTGATATAATTCAAGCAAATGAAGTAAGACTTCAATGCAACCTTGCAAAACATACGTAACCCTAAACCTAGCCAGCAAAAAAAATAAAATCTTGAGAATTTTAAAGTGACCACTTTGATGGGGGGGGGTGAAGAAAAAAACAAAGCAGTGTTGGTTTGCAGGTATAAAAGTAAAAATTTGCTTTACACTGTTCTGTTGGACACTAGTAGAAATGCATACCATTATAAAAGGTTGTTATCAAATTTACCAACAAAACACAGTAATTCAGCAATATACTTAGGTGTACATTTTAACACGTGATATGTTGAATTTTTTTAACATGTTGAAATTTACATCATTAAATTATTTAGCATGTTGACATGCAGATAAACTGAGAATTTACTATGTTTGAATACCCCGTATCAGTCTAATACCTCATATGAAATAATCCATTTGAGGTCAATACAAGATACAGTGAGCAGAAAAATGAACATCTGATAGTGCTAGAAAACAATACAGTCAAAATTTAATTTGCAGCATAGATGTACAGCTACATAGCTAAAAAAAAAATAAAAAAATCAATCTGTTCAGCATTTCCCATATGGAGTAGGACATAAGAAAAGAAAACAGTTTCAAAAAGATCCTCTTGAAAAGAGCTAGCACATATAAGTAATAATAACTGTTTATTGACAGATTTACACAAAATGAATTAAAAAGTCCACTTATCTTGCTGTAGAAAAGATAAGAAATAAATCATCCAGCAAGTAGGACACCAGATCAGGCCAGATGTTTATGGGACTTGCACTGCGTCACACAAATACTGGCTCAGATCCAAGCAGACAATTAGGGCAGTGTGGTCCTACTAACAGGACTGTTCTACCTAACTTTAAAACAATTTATCAGAATTCATCAAATAGTAAGCTTACAGACATTGCTGGAGATCTTACATTACTAAAATCGCTACAAAACACACTGCGTTATACACAGCATTTAGTACTTAAAGAGCACAGAACTGCATTCCATTAAATTAATTATTTAAGTCAAAGATTATACTGCCTCAAACGCTTAATCAGTACACCTACCAAGAAAAGGCATAACCTGCAAGTGCAGAAAATGACTACAGGACTTACATTGTCCTTCAACTGCCACATTTTAAAGAACAGCATCCCAAAATACACACCTTGCGGTGTTCTACAATCCACAGCATCCTCGCTGATTAAGCACTGACATCAGCAGAGAAGCTGCTGCTTGCCAGAAGCATTGTTCACCACTGCAAAGTGCAGAGGAGAAACAATTATTTCTTAAATCGACACTGAACATAACATAACCTTTTTCTCTCCTCTCCAAGGAACTCAATCTAAACTACCATATTTTCTTTTAATGTTCAGCATACCTGCTAAAGTAGATTTCCACAGACAAAATCCCATGTATCTGGCTATCACAATTACATTTTCAGTAACTAATAGGCAGAAATAATGTACTTACAGAGCTAATTTGGTTAACTTCAGGTAAGTAAATATAGTCCTTATGCAAAAATAAGTGCTTCTTCTTTCACTGTCCCTTTTCCACCACACATCAGAAAGACAGGGAAAAAACCATGCAGAGAAAACTGTTTTACTCCTCAGCATCCGTGAGGTTCCATTAATGAGTTAAAGCAAAAAGAATAAAGGATAAAAGTTCACAAGCCAGCAGCTGGCATCTGAGGCACTCTCCATAGCTGAATTTAAAAGAAATGTCAGTTAGAGTGGCAGCAGCTACAGTCAATGCTGGAAGCTGATGCCTCTGCGGGAAGAGAATGCTGGGAGATTTTCCCAATCTGTGCTGCAGCCTAATTCTAATCCATCACTCCTAACTGCAAGGAGAAAATGGAGACAGGAGGAACGCAAAGTGATTTATATTTAAAGACAAAAAGGAAGTTGCCTCAGTGTTCACTGAATAATTGTACCATCTTTTCTATTAAGTCAGACAGAAAAAGAGAAGTATACTAATGCAAATGCAGTAAAAATAGAAGAAACATGCAGGAGTTGGGAGCAAACAGCCCTCTGAGGAGAACTAACTGGCTTATGCTGGATTTTCACTATTTCATAGTCCTCACACAAATCAACGATTTTGCTTCTCCTTTGACGTTCTTTTCCCCAGAAATTCAAATTTTTAGCTAAAATCCCAAGACTTAAACAAAGCAACAGCTCAGCTAATACAGAAAAATAAGTTATCTTCAGGAAAGTCAGTAGCAGCAGGACTAAGTAGGAATGAGAAGCAAGCAGGAATAGTTTCATCCCTTAGGTCTAGTCTCTCCAGATGAGAGAGGAGAAAGCTCAGCACATGGGTACTATGGGGTAGAAAGTTAAGCCATGCCTCTCCTCTCTTTCCACCTCTCCCCTT
>PPHD01009313.1:0-20796 GCA_002909625.1 Bambusicola thoracicus
TATAGTCTCATAAATGTTTAAGTTCCTCTGTCCAACTGGTGCAAATCTACTGTGCAAGTTAAGCTTTGCAACTTCAAAAAAGTTCTTTAAATTAATCTATACAGTTGAGTCCATGCCACACAAGCATTTCAAAAAACTCACAGACCAGTGAATTGGATAAATAGCCGCAGAAAGAAGTCCTCTGCAGTTCCTGCTTAAGGAGGAAAAAATAAAAAGAGAAAGAAAAAAAAAGAAAGGAAAAGAAAAAAAGAAGGGCCAGAAGTGTACAGTACATTCATGCAGGATTTTTTTTTGTTTTGTTTTCTGAAAGGGAACAAGAGGGGGGGTATGTAAATCAGCCATTCATTCTTTCCCCAAAACCATTGTGATTAACAATTCATTCACTTGTCTCAGAGTGAATAAGAGTTCAAACAGCTTTTCAGCCAGCAATGTTTTTTAATATATATATTTATAGATTTCGGTTGCTGTGGTTGTTTATTTTATTTTATTTTACTTTAATTTTTTTTTTTTTTTTTTTTTGCAGTGACCTTTTCAGCTAAAGTGATGTCTCCAGGCTATGTATTGGGCTTCCTGGACTAGAAGAGGTAGCTGATTTACTTGTGTCAGTTGTAAGATTTATTCCACTGTCGATAGCACTGTTGTTCTTGTTCAGCGAAGACGGTGGACTTGAGTTTTTCTTGAGAGCAGGGTCTTCTTCTAGGTCTGTGTCATCAATGAGTGGGATGTGGGGCTGGGAATCTTCTATCCTAAACTCAGGATGAGTCATAAAGTTGTGAATAGAGGTTCTAGATTCTGGTTTTTCTAAACCTTCATAGAGAGAGCTACGGAATGCCTTCACGACGCGGATCTAGGGGGAGAAAAGGAAAGAGGTGTCAGAGGTCACACCTTTAAGGGGCCAAAATGTGTTAGAGAATACTTCGTGAAAAATGTAGCATATGGTTAGGGCAGTGCAGGCAGCTGAAGTCCATAGTCTCTGGATGTTATATGCATAAACGAGTGGCTCAGTTATGTGCATTTTGAATATCTGTTTCAACTGCAATATTAAAATAAATCAAGTTTAAAGCCATCAAAGAACTGATGGGAAGTACCGGTTAAAGAAAGCGAACGTCCACTCGTGTGGTACATCCCTAGTAAAAGACAAGCCATGTTAATTGTAATGCAAATGTAAAACCATGCATGTTGATAGTTTTGCAGTGAGTAAGTAGGAAGGCTTTTTTATTTAAAAAAAGTCTCTTTTGTTTTGTTATAAAACATTACATATAACAAATCACACATCACAAACAGAAAAGCACAGAACGCAGACACAGTTGGATGGGTACGTATGAGACACACAGGAGCCAGGTGTAAAAATTATAAGTAATACCAGTGTTTTAAAGCAAAATCTAAATGGATGCAGCCAAGAGCACAACAAGCCAAGCAGACGAAATACTAAGCATAATCATGCTACCACAGGGAAAAAAAAAAATCACAGTTACCACAGAGATAACTTGCACACAACAACTACACTTGGAAGCCTGGATAATGTGAACATTGTATTGTTGAACCAACTTTTTTTTCCTTCATGCATATGTGAGGTAAACACTCGAGTATAGACCCACTGTTCTAGCCATTTAACTTTTTAATATATAAAAACATAATAATGTATTGATTGTTGGGTTAAATTGAATTGCGTTGTTAAACAGCAAGCTCTTTCATTTTCTGTGCCTCAGTTGTAATACTCTTTGTACAGTTAAAAGCTGAAAGTGACACAATTGATGCCATATATGCAGTCTTAAAACTAGGTCAGCAGACTTATGCCAGGATAAATCTAATGTTGTTAACCACCTGACAATAAGAACACGGGTGAAAATAAACTACAAGGCTCAGCCCATTAGACTGTGAACAACGGTGCAAATTGCTTTCTCAGTAGGAAATGAAAGGAGCAGTGAGGAGCATGGCAGAGTGGGGACACTAGTGCTCTGTGGGCGGGCAAAGGGAGGGATGTGGTCCGTATCCCAGTGACCTACGGTTCTGAAGAGACGTGAAGGGTTGTGCTATGTGTTACTACTGAAAAAACATAACTGCTTGGAAAGGAGTGGGGGGGCAGGGAGGAAAAAACAGAATGGCAAAAACGTGATCTGTTGGCAAATGTTTTATGACTAAATATGAGTTCTATCCTTCTACTTCCATGTAGTTCATGAGTGAATTTTTAGCATTTCTTAAAAGGGAAAACCAAAACACAGGCAGAGGCAGAAAAGGTGCAAGCAGGCATTGTGAAAGCTTTTCCAAGCACATTTGAAATGGTTGGTGGTAGGTATGTGTGTCATTTTACATGTGAATATGCTGCACGTTATTGGTTGGTTTAATATATCACTGATTTGTATAGTGATTTTCCCCATTATTTATTTTCCCCATTAATTAGCAGACTGTTTTAATAATTATGTGGGCTCACGTTGTTACAGCTGGGGGTTTTAGTTGACCCTGCTGTTGGAGCTGCCCAAGTCATACAGAGTATCAGCAGATTTGAGAAAGAGGCTGACTTATTCTTTGATCTCTTTGAACTCTGTCCTTGTTTGTATTTTATAAATTTGAATGTTCATCACCTTTCAAAAATCCTAAGAGAAGTCTTTCAAATCACCTTCAAATACATGGTCTTTGGTAGTCCAAATAAATCCCCTTCTCTTTACAAATATGTTTGGTAGGATAGGGCACAGTGCAAAAAGCAGCTTCATGTGACTGCTTATGTTCCAAATAAGAAAAATAATGTGGTATAGAATAGCCTGTCCAGGTTGGGGATAGTAGAAGATTTCAGGAGGCTGGCAGGTGCAAGACAAGAGGGGCACAGAAGAGCAAGGTTTGTGCACTACAGTCATACAGTGTATATAACATGTATTTGAGAGAGCACCTGGAATTACAAATCAGGGCTTTATGCAAGTTGAATCACTTTGAATTGTGCTCTGGTCTGTGATGGTTCTGTAGTGAACCAACAAGACATTAATTTGCATTAGTAAATATATAGGATTTGAACTCTTATTTCTATGAGTTGACATACTAATTCCCTCATTGCCTAGACCTTTCTGTCTTCTATTTGAAAGTGCAAAATAGTTTGTCTAAACAATGAAAAAACAGTATGTTTGCCAAAGCAATCTTTGAGGCATTACCACATTGCCCTATTTGAAATCAGGGAATTGCTCTGCAACATGCCCACTTTATGATATGGGCTGATACAGGGGTATTTTCCGCAAAGCTACCTACTATTTCTGCTCTCTGAATAAAAACAGCTATCATCTCACTCAGTTCCAGCTTTTCACTATATCTGTCTGATTAAACCAAGAGAATGCTTCATTCTCTTGAATATCGCCACATTTTATTGGATAGATTTAGGTTCTATTTGCCAGCTAGATTCTTTTAAATAAAAGTACATTAAATTTTCACTTAAAAAATACAGGCTTGGATTTTCATATTACGCTTGTAGAGATTTTGTAGGATTCAATAAAAGTAAAGCTTTTCTTCAGGCCACACAAGCCATATTTAAGCCTTTCCAGGCTAGCAAGTGAGGAACTGAGTTTCATACAGTGAGACTACAAGTTCTGCAGGAAGAAACAAACGCTGAAGCCACTGTTAGTCTGCTTAATAAAACTGCAGAAGCTGACTCAGAAAATGATACTGCGGGGCAAGTATGGATTTTAACTGTGCATCTGTATTGCATTTACTCCCAAGATTTGGAATCTAATTTACATTTAATACCAAGCTTTCAGTCAGTCAATCTAAGTAGCTTGCTTGTATCATACATAGCTGGGGGAAACCTATAGAATCAGACTGTGTTTGAAAACAAGCTATGAAAACCTGCTGACCATAACCTGAATTCAATACTCTGCTGGGACTGCTGAAGAACCACTGAAAGAAAAGACCACAGCAGCATCTTTTGCTTTGACTAGATGTGTTTACACAGCAATCTGAAGGTACATAATTTCAGAATGTATGATCAGCCAGCAGTTGTATCACTTTGTGTGGAGATCTTGCAGGAACATTTAGGTATTATTGGCAAAGATATTACATGTTCATAGTGATTTTTAGTAAAAAACAATAGCTTAAAACTTGTTTATAACTACTGATATGTAAGTAGCTCATCTGCTGAATGCAGCTGTAACACAAGTGCCAAATTTGGGCAAATCCCTAGAGCTGATTTAATATAAAAGTAGCCAATTTTCTTCTCTAAGGATATGTAGAAAACTGAATTCTTAACATCTCTCTGCAGTTTTAGAGTGGTGTATAGGTTTTCCATACATATTGGGGTTTGCCACCTTGAATACAAAGTTGGCATTTTAATTTAAATACAGTAACAGCGCCCTATTTAAGCTAATAACTGAAAAGATACTGTTTACCCAGAGTTACATGGCCCAACAGCAACAAATTCTATTAACCCATGCTTAAGGAAGTTCAAGGTTATTTGAAGTAATATTTAGTGTTGAAATTTCTAGGGGCTGTACTGAAGCAAAGCCCACATAGTGCGATTATTTTTTTTAAGATAAATTATAGCTGATGAACTTCAAAAATGTTATGGTTGTACAGCATGTAAAAGCAGGGACATACCTATAATGGATAGAACCAAGAACGTCTTTTTTTATGAACTGTGTGAAGCTCATGTAAATGAGATTTCTTTATGATGCTGACAATGCCAAGGGAAGACAAACAGTGTGATACAGCTCCCTTTTCTCACAGTGATGGAGACAACAGAAAAAAATGAACTGCTTTTAAACAAAAGACTGTGGGAACAACAATTCAGGACATTTTTGACATGGCTCTAAGTTTCCACTTCTTTCTTCTCTGTAGCTGTAATAGAAAAAACTTGAGTTTCATCCCACCTTGACAGTTATATTTATTATACTGCATTAGGCAAAAAAAAAAAAAAAAAAAGAAATAGAAATTTAGATACTACAGTTTTTTTCCCCATCAGAAGAAAAGATGAAGTTCAGAATCTCACTCTTAAATACAGCAATATAGGCAAAATACACAAAGCCTCTTTATCATCTGCACATCTGTTATGGTTGGTAGCGTGTGGGCTTATACTCGAATGTTTACCTGGCTTCATATAAGCCAAGTATCTTGAGTTTGGTTCACATTCATTTCAGGCTCAAGGTTAAAGACTCACAACCTCTTTTTATTTCACTCTCTCCTGCTGAACCCTTTTGTCCAATGTTCTCTAGCCCTCTGGGAAAACAAACACATTTAATATTCAGACAGTAGAGAGTAGGGCACTGCAAAAGCAAATAAATTCTATACTGAAAGATCAGTAAGGTGATTAGTATAAAATTGTAAACAAGAGGTCAATTTTGCAAAGAGATGCCAACTCTTACATGTAACTGATACACTATTCTATATCAATACTATAATTATACTAATTAGAGAAAGTTTGGTCGAGTACTTTGGGATATGTGAAGCTTGGAGATACAAGGCATATTTTCAGTATGTTTGTTCTTGTTTGTGAATCCTCTGAGTTTAAGGTATATTAGATTAGATATCACAGGAGAAGATACTGTACGTATGGGAGTCACGTGTACATGTGACTAGGATGTTCTGGATGTTCTCTTTCTGCATAAATATGCCATGGTTTCAGTAAGCACTGCTGAAAAGTCAAACCACACATAGTAAGGCCAGAATAGAATAACCACATCATCTGTGACAACCTCAGGTCTAATCCTCATTTCACTGTTATTCCGCTGAATTTCAGAGCATGAGATTGGAAGTATGGCTTCCACTTTCCTAGCATCTCTCCTTTATTATGGGATTGTTCCAAATCCTTTGGAGCCTAACAGTTTTTATCAGATTTGCCAAAGCTTAAATATAGGATACGATCCTTTTAAAGAAAAGATTTCTCTGTTATGACTCTAAATATTCTTGGCACAGTGCATCTCCAGTTGAGGACTTGACTTTATATTTAGACTTAAAACATAGTTATTTTCCCTAAAGGAAGGGTACACAGCAGTCAGTTAAGATTTTGGACATCCTAGTAAACTGGGGCAATCTTTGTGATAACCAGTGGAATCTTGTAAGTTTTACTGTGATATCTCTGCCTCTGCCAGACGATAGATTAATAATGTCCCTAAATGCTGAAACTTCTATAAACATCATTTTAGCTGCAGGTTTCATGTTCTCCTTGCTCCATTTCCTCATGTGACCATGTTGCTATGGAAAGCACATGACAATTTCAGTAAGGTTGGTTTGCCCACAAACTTGACCATCTGTGTTCTGAATTTAGATCACTATTGGACAGTAATTTTGCTTTACGTTTATTAAATTAGATGTTTTTTCATGAAAAAAAAAATGCTCCCATTTTTCTTCATGAGAAAATTGGATCCAAACAAAGAATCTCTTGAGTTTTAGTTGTAAAGGCTGTCCAGCTCCATCATTACATTTATAGGGAACTCAATATGGAAGAAATTATAGTTGAGCAAAAGCTGCTGAACAGTAATAACTTCTCAGCACAAGTGTCTGATTTTCATGGACAACACATCACAAAAAGCTAAGCCAAACTCGCCCTTTAAAAATCTTTATTAATAAAACTATCATAGTAAGCACTAGAATCAAGATGAGGTTTCTGGGATAATTTGCAGATGTTAATGGCCACTCTTGAGGCAAAAGCAGCAGATGGAAAGCTTCTACCTAAAGTTACAGCTCCTTGGTGAGTCTGAGCAATTTTGGGTACTTACAAATTAAAGAGACAGTGAAAAACACCTTGGTTTTATCTGAGGATTAGCCCCACTTCTATGAAATGGGAGACCCCTCTTCAAAAAAGGAAAATGAACAAAAATGCAGCCTTTACAATGCTATGCTTTTTTTATTCCTTTTTTTTTGTTTGTTTGTTTTGTTTTTTCTTTTTGTGGCTGGAAAACACTTAAAAATAAATTTTCATGAATCTCAGAGGTCTGTATGACGGAAAAATACTGAGAATATTTCGTGATAATTTGGAAAAGATTTTAATTGCTGGAAACTCTTGAGTCATCACTGCATTTGTGTATGTGTCATCTGTACAGGCAGCTTGTTTGATGCCACTGCTGCTGATGTTAATACCACAAAAAAGTTTGATTTAGTGAAATATCCACTTCTAAAAATGTCGGCCAAATATGACAGCCCTCAGTGGAACAAATCCAAAGGAGCTCAAAGACACAAAAACTACAGCAGGCTTATGGTCTGGGAGGTTACTTGTTGGTGTAGCTTTTCTTTTGATTACTTTTCCCTAAACGTATTCTATACTTAACAATATTTCTGTTATATAAACTTTAATGAAAGAGGGGTTTTTTATGGTTTTTTTTTGTTTGTTTGTTTGTTGTAAGAGATCTGCAGCTTCTTCCGCTTAGGAACATTATTAACTATATTGTCTATTTGGGAATGGAGGGAAGGACGAAGAACTGGTAGAAAGGAATATTAAATCTATATCTTTCTTGGAAAATTTTAAACCATATTTTCTTGAAGAAATTTCCTATTGAAAACACAAGCAGCATTTGACAACTAGGTAAAAATAGATAAAGAATAACTTGTTTACTTTGTGTACAGTTGGATCCTCTGCCTAATTAACCCATGAACTAGCAAAGGCTTTAAGCATATTCATGATTTTAGGCGTAAGCTAACCAACCTTTGGTGTTTTGAGCTTCTAAAGTAAAAAAAAAGAACCAAAACATAAATTGCCCCACTTCATCTGATTTTGCTTTCTCAGAATAAAAAGTAGAAGGAAATGCACAGAGAATACATGTTCTTAAATTCATTAATTTCACTTTCAATCCTCCAAAGCTGGTAAAGCATAGTCTGGTATCTAAAACCACTTTTGACACTGTGATGTAACTGTTTTCCAATGACAGAAGACTGTGTGTATATGTGTGTGTTCATGCATACGATACAGCAGAACCTGATAAAATGGCCATGACCACATTGAATACAGACCCATATTATTCTCACGTTTTCAACTGTTTTAGTTTAATGGCGTGCATATTAATTACATGTGCATATTTAGTTTGAATTTGCATAAATCTTCTACTTTTACCAGAGTATACAGAATGCCAGATTTGGTTTTGCAAAAGCTTTCACTATGTTTAAAGCCATAAGGTTTTTTTCAGAAGAGGTTAGGCATTCGTAAGGTAGACTTCATTATAAACTAATGCTGACATCCAGAAATACAGGATTTGTTATTAGCAAAAATACTGATATCAGCTCAACTAGGGAAATTTTAGTACATAGTACGTATTTCTTTGTATACAAATTACTTTCAGTTAAGGTATTCTGCAATCCTATGAAAGATCTGAATGTGCCATATTTATGAATACCTGAAAATGCAGGTAAATAGCTTGCTAACCTGTGTCACCACTACTGAAGACATGGCAGCATTTGACAGGCAGCCATATCTTTACTCATGCGGTAACCTCCTGTGTAGTTATTAATAATTTATAAAACTGAGGAACGTATATTTGAAACAAACATTAGTCTGCCCAGTAACAATAGAAAAATGACAAGATTTTTGTTTCCAAATTGGTGTTATAACCTGCAGAAGAAATGATGCAACAAAGTGTTACACATTAAAAGGTTATGCAAGTAGTAAAGAACTGCATATATGTTTGGTAAAGTTAGACTTGCATATTTGTATGACACAGCACCATTTGATGCTCTTATTTCTGCACAATGCATGTATTTTGGACACCCAAAATGAATGAAAAGGATACTGAAGTATCCTTATAGGTGCAGTGTGCTGAGCAGCAGTTCTCTGAAAATGAACAGCATCTCATACTGGGACCCCTCAAGTATTAAGCCCTTTTGTCTTTGCTACACTTTTAAGGTTTTCCCTTGATATGTGGTATCTACATATGCAATATTTAAAAAAAATGCCAGGAAAGGCTTCAAAATCAGAGGTACAGTTATCTTATTATTCCTCTCATCTCACAGGAAAATCATATTTAGGGTTTCGTTCATTCTGAGCATCTGAGTGGAACAAATTCAGTCCTGTTCTACTATATATGTTTCAAGCAAGGAGCTGAAAAGTAAGCTTATATATTCATTTTGTAACTAACATTTCCTCAGAAAATGCCAATCCAAAAAAATATTTCAATTAATTTGGGTTCAGAAAGGTTTACCAGGTTCTGCAAGAGATTTACAAAGGAAGCAGTTTGGGAGTAAACATTTCTTTCTTTTCTTTTTCTCTGTCATTGAATTTGTGTTACTGTATTAATAAATCAAAACATTCCCTAGGGATCATAATTTGAAGGACACGTCAATTTAATAGGAAGAAGTCATTACATTGCAGTAATAAAATTCCAGCAAAATTCCACGCAGCAGTTCAGAATCACTTTCAGAGCCTCAGTCTGTACTTACTCTCTGCAGTGTGGATGCATATCCCTGCACAGCTCAATAAATCAGTCTTTTTTTCTTCTCTGTAGAAATGTTTTATTTCTACTAGACAGAAAACACCGTAGCAGACTACACTTCCCCTATTAATTAACTTCAGCTCATAACCTAGTAAGACTTTCCTCAAGATGCAGTACTATTCAATTCTTAGCTGCTTTGCTGCAATGGATAGAAAAGGATAAACTAACTATTTTATATTTGCTAGATTTATCCTTTCAGACCACTGGCTACAGGATATTGATGAAACATTTACCACAGCAGAATGAGCTGTTCTCTGCTTTCTGCTCAAATGCAGAAGCGTTACTAAAGTCTTTCTCCCTGGATGAAAGGCTTGGTTTGTCAGTAGTGTTCTGTATACTGCTTGGTGTGAAATGAGGCAACTTGGGCTCTGACCTCTCTGTAGCAGGCTATAGTGCCTGTGGCACAGCAGTGGCATGCAGCCTTTGCTTCACTTGGTCATGCGGCTACCTTGAAATTTTCTCTAAGAGCAAATCACCAAAGCTAGAACGTTAATGCCTCTTTGGGTTCTTAGCAAAAGTAAAGTTTCTCCTTTGATATTTAATTCCAACAAAGGTTCTAATACATGTCTAAAATTTCTTTATTCTTGATGTTCAAATACTGAAGAGGTTGCACTCAAACTGAAAGGAAAGGTCAAGCTTCCTTTTCTTCTCTGGGGGCTCTGGAACATTACTTTCCTCTCTTGTCTCCCTTGTCTGTGTCTGCCTTCCCTCTGGCCAACTTCTCAGCAAAACTTGCATCAGGGATATACTATATGATTTTGTAAAGAATGGGACAAATTTATAAAATGAGTTCTATACATTTAAATATTCATTCAGTGCTAAACAGGTGTCTGAGAGTCTTCTGAGGCAAGTGGAGATGTTTTACTGTTAGTGAAGTAGTCCTGTCGGAGTTTTTTTCTGTTCACTATCTCTTCACTAGATGCTTGACTTACATCTAGAGGAAAGCTGTTGCAAGATTTCAGCATTTAAAAACACACTTCTTTTAGAAAATTAGTTTATTCTGTTGCATTGACGCTGTTCTTTAACTTGCCTATCTACCTCCTTCCTTAATGTTTATCTTCCTTCAAATTTAGAGGTGCTTTTCTTTTCATCATTCATGTTATAATCCCTTAGCCTTGCATCATAAGCCAGGTTCTCCCTTTCATCATTCATTTCTGTACCTTTGCCGAGTACACATTCACTGGACATGAGTGACCTACATTATACACAGTCTCCCACATGGAATGATTGTTTAACTGATAAGCTGGAGCTGTTTTGTTTGTTTGTTTTTTGTCTAATGTAAGATTTGCATAGTACTACTTAGAGTATATATTTTGTAAGCAGTAGAAAAACATATAGAATGGCATTAGGAAAATATAACACAGAAACCTCAGAGTCTCCATACACTGGATAAAAGATGACTAGAAATTACTGTTTTAACACTAAGTTAACATTAACTTGCAATGAATGATGAAGAGTATCTACTGTACACAAAGTAATCCAGTTATGTGTGTCTGGGTACGTGTAAACTAGCATAACATGACAAAATGGGAGAGTGCAAAGTAGCTCAGTCTCAAATGACTGCTACATAAGTTGGCATCTCTGTAGATCTGATGCATTAAGAATACACACTCACGCCCAGCCGCAGCAGCAGATGTGCTGGTAGGAGAGGAAAGAGCATTGGATAACGATACGTGACTAGGGCTAGAAATATTGGTTACATCCTGGGTCTGGCTTGTGACGGAGGACTGTCTCCTTAGAGCCCCCTGAAAGGAAGTGCCACTCTTGAAAGTATTGACTACTTCGATCTGTAATGGAGGAAAGAATGAGACAAGTTGCTTAAAGTATGGATACAGTTGCAAAACTAACAGGAATAATAATGAAAAACAATAAATCAACCGTGCACACAGCTTAATTTCTACAGAAATAAATACTTCTTGAGTGTTTTTCTTAAAATTTTGGATATGAAATGGTCCAGTTTTCTGCCAGAATAAAATGAAGCAGCTCCAAAGGAGGCAGTGAAGCTGCATGAGTTTAAACAATTAGAATATTTGAAATAAAAATACTGAAAAATAAAACCGTTTTATTTATATGTAAATAAAGTGAATACAATTGGAATACTTGAATTAGCTAACATCTACTTTTTCCTACTGAGAATAAAATTGCTTTGCTATTGATTTTTAGGCATTCTTCCATAGGGACGAGAGTTCAGTTGCTTAATTTGGAGGGGAAAAAGCCTACAGAAATAGTACAAATAAAACTCAGTTTTGTCTTCAAAAAACCAAGGTTGTCAGCATATTAGCTTGATAAAATGGAAAGTATTCTGATATTTTACTTCTTTCTGTAATGAAAGTTCGTGTAAATTAAGCAGTGATAATGAATGATAGTCTATTCTAATTACAGAATAAAATATTAATATTTTTATATTTATATCTTTATGCAGTGCTTAAAATTATGTTGAACTGGACCAAATATTTCAGTAAACAGAATGACCATTTTCTACTTGTTATTTCTATATGCATATTGTAACCCACTGTTAGATGTGTCTTTGCTGAATATCTTCCTTTAGTACTTTTAAGCATGAACTCACAATATGAATTAAAAAGGAGGTATTTCAGGATTTGTCACCAGCATTACACAATATAAAGTAGGCTCTATATGTCCACTATATTTAAAGCCAGGGATTGGCAGTAGATAGCAGCTACACATCACTAAACAACAGTATGTCCTCTTTGTTACAATCATACAACCACAACACAACAAAACAGTAACAGAATCCATTAGAAGAATTCACTCATGTAGTTGTATGAAGAAGCCCAATTTTTCCAGATTTTATCTTGCAACACAGATTTTTTTAAGAGTTACAGCCTAGAAAGTAGTTAGGAAAAGGTAAAGTGGTATATTTATCAACTTAAACAGCACAAACCCCGGTATAAGCCCTCCTAAATTTTCTGAGTTGAAAGTGTTATAATAAATTTGCTAACATTTTCTACTGCAGACAGTCTTATTAATATGTAAATTCATACGGCTTCATCTCTAATGCTATGGATGCATCACCTCCCATTATCTTAGTCTTTGGCGATCACTATTTTCCTTCTATGTTTTCACAGAAGTAATCATGTCAAAGCCAGCTGTAAAATGAATCAAAGGTTACTGCTACGCAATCACCATGTCGTACTTCTGCTAGACAAACATGAAGCAGCCTTGTTCACTGACTCTCTGTTTTCCAGTGAGATCCCTAAATACAACGTGCATTTAATGTGCACACTGATGGATGTACGATATTAAGCAGTCATGTCAACATTCTGCAGCTTTGCTCTCCGTGTTTTCTGCAGCAGACTTATTTTGAGCTATATGTCCAATAAAAAAAGTACAGGATGTGATGAGTTGCCATGTGGAATAAGGATTACAGGTGAATCAAGGGCATTTTGAAAACAGCATATGGTTCAAACCACTGGTTATATATGAAGGCATGTTAAATACTTACCTGAAATGTTTACTGCACAAAAGTAGAACTACATAAAGATCCTGGGTTTTCATTATCTGACATATGTAACAGAGCGCTCTTCAAAAGAGAACATTCCAGAAAGATTTTGAAGGCACTCACTGAGCGCATGAACTGCACTGTGGAAGATTAAAGTGGTAGATCCTAAGCCAAAGGACATATTTGGATGTATAAATGCCTTTCTGATTAACTGAAAGACTCAAGCATAAGTAAGAATGAAAAGATATGGGAAGATCTGTATTTAATAGTTTCTCCAGAGAATAAAAATTAAAGGTGTGTGATTTACTTTTTCTCCTAAAAAAAAAAGTAACTATAGGTCTTCATGGAGTCAATCCAGAGGGAAAAGATGACAACCATTTTAGAATCGTAAAGGTTGAACATACAGGAATGCATTCTCTGTGAAACGAATGAAGAAGAAAAGATCCTGGCCTCCTATGGAGTTTATCTTCCAAAATCAGAAAACAGCAAAGAAAGAGTTCACCCAAATAAATAAGTAAGTAAACAATGCATTTTAAAATGAGATGCTTTTGTAATTACAGAAGACTGAATTTATTCAGAACAATTCATATTGCTAAAAATGAGAAAGCAAAGGCTAAGTCCTACATCAAAAAATGTTTGAAAAACTTCTATCAGAACAAAGAATGTCATCATGTTTTGATTATAGGTCTTCAAGCAGAGAAAAAAAAAACAGTCTACTGTATTTTTTGCCTCTCTCATCTTTCTTTAAATTCTATGCTATTTTTGATGTACAAACAGTTAATAAAAACGTCAGTGATTGGCAGTTTAAAAAAGAATAAAAATGTATCTTAGCACAGCAGAATGGTCCTGGCAGGATAGGTGCGCCAAAATGTTTTTCTGATCCTTACCATGGAAGAGAGTTTCAGCAAGCTGTTCTGTTGTTCTTAATGTCCTCAGGAGATCAGTAACTCCATCCAAAATTTGTTTTATTTAAGAACAAGAAGAAATTGGCTTTGCTCAATCTCTGACAAACAGTTTGCTTTAGTATTAGTAAACCAAACTAAACTTGAATCTGCATGAAATAAAACAGTTTCCATTCTAATTACTGTGGTATCCAGCAATCTTTTTGTATTAAATGCTATATGAAATGAAAAAAAAAATAAAATAAATAAGAGGGATTAGCTTTTTATTTAACTTTCAAAGCATTTGCTAGGAGTGACTGTCACTGCTATGGTGTTTGCATTTAGGAAGGTTTTAGTGCAGAAATGAAGGAAAATGCAGCGCAGCATCTCTATATCGAATATCCAAAGAAAAATCTTTCTTTTTCCATAGCAGTCTCTAAGACACATAAATTTTGAAAAAAAAATTAAAGGTATTTCTATAGCAGTTAACAAGACACCTGCATTTGTATAACTGTTCTGTCTTGTTTTTGCTCTCAAAACATTTTTAATATTTAATAAGTTTTAGTCCCTTTTTTTGGCCACATTAGGTAGATAACAGAAACTCTGAATTACAGAGTGAAAGAAGCAGAGGGAAGACAGAGTCATTGTGCTATGAAAACTGGATATATAACCTGAAAAGTTTTCAACCCTCCATACTTAAATATTTTTCCCTACTCAAATGTGAGGTAACTATAGAAACTTTTCAGTACACAACTTAAAAAGATGCAATGAACTTGTGGAACTTCAGAGTGAAGAATTCTTGAGAACTGCAACAAAGAACTGGAAAGCACTGCTGAAAACAAGCAGAGAAAAGTCCTGTCTTCAGTGAAATTTGAGGCCATTTTTGTATCTTCATGAAGCTTGCATGACTAGAATGAGTCATGTGTGAAACTTCACATATTACCAGTCTTCTGAGAGTGCTGTCCAGTAATGAAAGACTTCCAATCAGAAGACAGTATGTGTTCATCCAGAGAAGACATAAATTATAAGACAACGCAAATGAACAGAAGTAGACAAAAAGAAAATCAGAAATATATAGTCAGTCTCTGTGACTTCAGTACGTTCATTTTTTGTGCACTTTTCTTTAACATAAATTCATGCATGTGCAGCATGAAATAGAGAGATGTCTGGCATCTCAGTATGAAGAATCAGCAATGGGAATTCTTCCTCTAGTGCCTAGAGAAACCTGTGCCTTGAGGGTGCAATTAAAAAAAAAACAAATCCAAAGTCTTCGTTATTGCAAAGTTTTTGTCAGTTTGGATGAGGTTTTATTGGAGATCTGTCAGTTATCTGGAGGAAAAACAAATAAACAGAAGTTGATAGATTCTTTATAACTTTCTCAGGAGTGAAGGCTTTTGTTGAATGCTGGAGCTGTATGTCCACTAAGGTTTGAATAGAAAATAATCAAAAATAAACATCACCCATTATACAGCACAAGTGTATGACGGTTGAAACTGGATTTGTTGAGATTTGAGTCTATAGCTTATTCCTAATCTTAACTGTCATCCTCTTATATATATAAAGTGAGGGGATGCTCTACCTTCTTCTTTTGCATCTCCAGAAGTGCATTAGACATCAGAGGATTCTTGCAAATCCTCCAGCTCCCCAAGGATGCTACAGACATCCCCATCTTCTTCCATCAACTCTTCTTTAGATGGCTTCCTGGGAAACGTAGTACAAGTGCATGAATTCATTTGGATGGGCCGCAACACACAGCACATCAAAATGCGCTCGAGGTCCATCCAACAGGTATCTGATTTGACCTGTACATAGGTCCACCACTCTCCAGTGGACATCTGGAAACTGCAACTGGAACTTTTTTTGAGTCGGTTGGCCCATTTCCTTTTTCCATTATCATTTCACAGATGTGAAATGGATGTAAAAATCAAAGTCAGTGAATAAACAAAATGAGAAAAAAAATCACAGAGCCTTTTGGTAGGAGAGGAAGTAGTACATCCTACCAAAGATACATCTACAACTAAGAGCAGAACAGAAACTAAGATGGATGTTAGCAAAGAAATGTAATTCATTTCATTTTGTTTTAAGTAAAATAAAAGAATAATTTTTGTGTGAATTAAGTGGACAAAGATGTGCAGAGGAACTAAAAGCTACCTCTCAGACTAGAAAGAGCTGAAAAGATGTAATTTTCTTTTTTGTGTTTGTAGTTGTTTACACTCACCACAACCAGAAAGACATCCTGACAGAAATGCCAACAGGCAACACTCCTCCTACAGCCATCAGGAAGAAAAGAATGCACATTTAGAGGTCATCTTTCCAAAATGATCACCACTACCTGGGCACTTGTTTGTACCTCTTAAAATAAGAGGAAATGTGACAATTTGAATTTTCTCTGCTGATGAGCGCTCCTGACTCAAGGCAGGAGTCAAGACACATAACCCTAAAGCTGAAGATCCATATTTAATTATGTAATCAGAAGCTCAGGAATTTACCAAAATCCTTAACCTTCCTCTGACAGCAGTTTCCACCTTCCTTTCTTTTTCATTTTGCTGTGATGCACTGAATAGACCTAACCATCCTAGCTTCAGTTAACGGCTTTCCCACTTTTCTAAAAGGCACGGCTGCATCTTTTCTCCGGGGAAAAAAAAAAGTATCCATTTTTCTATAGAAAAAGGCAAAAAGTACCACCCATCTCAAATTAAGACCAAAATGTCAAACTCAAAATCTTCTTTGATATAAATGTTCTTTAAAAAATCATTTAAATAAAAATGAAGTGTTTTCTTAACTATTCACCTCTTACTTTTGTGTAAGTATTATGTAAAACATTCACAGAATCGTGTGATATCAGGGGGAATACATATCTTTAAAAGTTGCTCTCTTCTGCAAACTGGCACAGGTGTTAGAAAGACTAAAGTGCTTTAAAACGTGCTACTTTGCTGCAAGGAAAAAGGCAGAATAGTTCAAATACTTTTCTGGCATTTTTAATTAATAGTCTGAACTGCACTAAATTTAATAGTGCGGCTCAGTACAAGTATTAGTATTGCCATTCATCTGAATCCTTTAATTTTGCTTTAAAAACTTCATGGATTTTTGTATTTAGGAAAAGTTGAAAAAAATCATTCTAAAATAACATCCAGAGTAGCCAATGCATACATTTCAGTATCCAATGGATGCTTAAGCCCTTAGTATTTTAAATTCAGAATCAGATTTTTCAAGACCTTACAGGGAAGACAAATTAATTCCTGTTACATATGTATGTACATATATATATATCTGTATATACATGATCTTTTTTATCTTTTATCTTTTTTTAAAATCAAGTGATGCTTTACACTTCAGATCCAAATATTTTTCCCTTATTGCATGAGTGGGAACAACAGAACACTTTAGAGAAAATAAAATGGCATGTTTTTGAAAGTCTTCATAATGTTTTGCTAGCTGTAGCGTAAGCTAGCATTTTCCAGGTAGCGCTGTTTTTTCAGCTATCACTGAAGTAGAAAAACAAGCGTTACAGTAGAGTCAAAAAAGGTATTCCTATTTTTGAATATTGTTACTACATTTACAGTTCCACTATACACAACCTTTTAAAAGTTCACCTGTTTTACTATTTCACATGATGCTCCTTTGAAAACAGCAAAGCAATTTCCAAGTACCATCATTCCAGTACAGAAGTGTTCTCTGTGAATTTCTGTAACATTATCTCGTCTCAATCACAGATCGCTTCTAGACCATGGGGGCATTTACTTTTTAGCATACCTGGGTTTGGATTCTGTTAAGCCCTCTGAACCAGAGAATTTGTCCGCGTCGAAGTTCTCTCTCTGCATGATCAATTTCTTCAACATCTTCATTGAGTTCTTCTTCAGGAACCTCTTCCTTCTCAGTGAGCCGCCCTGCCTCCTTTAAAAACTTTAGCCTACTTGTTGGGATGGTTGCAATGACCTAAAATTACAAAGAGCTGCTGAAAACATCAACCTAATTCAGTAACAATAAGCTGCTAATTATAATACAATTCTGATATTTTAATGAGATTTCTAACCTTCCAGAAAAGCTTCAGATTTGTATATTCATTATAGTACTTTACATTGATACAATTCTGTTTTGTAATCAATCAGCACTGTGCGCATTGCTAAACCACATTAGAAATGCATGGCTATGGAGCAGGTTTAAGGCTGGAAAGAAGCAATGTCCTTCCTCAAAAAAACTAAGGGGGGGATTTAGGTATTTGAATGTAATTATTTAGAGGAAACTTCACAAGACCGATAATTTGCCGTTGGTATTCATGGATTTCTAATGACTGAAAACAGACTAGTGGCTGTTAATGTAAGCTGAGAAGTAGTTGCATCTCACATGTATAAGTCTCTTCACACTAAAATTGGTGCAGGTATTCAATTTCCCTTTGATTTGGAAAATAGAAATAGTTTTCTCAGCATGTAACAGAAACAACGTTTCTAACAGTGTACCTCTGAACATCTTCCTCTTGGACTTTTTGTAGAGTTCTCTCTTACTCTATCCTCATTAGTAATACATACATTTTATGTCAGCCCATTTTCTTATTCAGGTTGGCTATGTGGTCACTGGAAGCAGTTAATAGAAGAGATGGCTACTGATCTTAAAGAATTGTAAATAGCAAACTCAAACAGTGTTGAATACGATTACTGTGGATAAATTTCAATGTTGTTATCTTGGGTAGTCATTTTTTTTTATTATTTCTTTTGTCAGCAAGAATAGAAATACAGATGGCCATTTAAACATGGCACTACCTAGAATATTTTGAATGCTAAAAAAATTATCCTTCAAAATCAACTACTAGACACATTTATTAAAAAAAAAAAGTGCTGTAATTTTCTTCTTTTTTTGCTTTTGTTTTAGCAGTGAGCAGTCACATCTCTGAAGTCCAGATGTGTGGAAAAAGAATAGAGTCATCTGGAAAAGAATTTAGCAGATAAGAAAGTACAACTCTGGGACATTGGACAACCATGGAAGTTGCTGTCTGGTGGATGAAAGTCTTATTCAGTTTGTGATACTGATTTTTGTAGCCGTCTGGCATGTGGTATTGTCCAGACCACACAAACCACAGCACAGACTAAGCAAAGTTATTCTGAAAATAAGAGTGTTGAAGGTGATAGTTGGAGGAAAATGGATGAAAAGGCACCTTATGGTCTTGGAAAGCTGGAATGTATACTGCAAAGATACATGAAGAGGTACCATATATTTTCAGGATGAAAACATACTGTTGATTTTGCTGAGGGTCTCCTTGAACTTTATATACCACACTGTTAAAGACAGATAAATAAATGGCCAAACTATGAAACCTTTTAAAATGTACTTTGGGCTGGAAAATCTGGAGAGCTTGAAAAAGGAATGAATTGGCACAACACAAGCAAAGACAGAGCAGGAGTGAAAAAATAAAAGGTAAGTGGTAGTCATTGCAGTACTTACTGAAACTGCTTCTGCTTCCCAGCTTTCAAAAAATTTGATGCCAGTACTCTATAGAAGGAAGCTACTTGATATCTGATGAAACTGATGTGGATGAAGGGCTTGCAAGACAGCATTTATATAAAAACTATATTTGGTAGTGATTCCGTGTGATAGAACATAGCTCTCCTGTAGGTAGGCTGAATCTGCTGTAATTCTTTTCTTAGGGTGTTCTTGTATTTTTTTGTTCGGTTGGTTGTTGCTTTTTTTCCCCTTATCTGCAGACACCAGCCTTGTTCAGGTAATGGCAGACTTAACAGACTTGATGCAGGTTAAGAAACTAATAATTATTCTCAAGAAAAGTACCATTTTGAAAAGTAATAACAATTTTCAGAATATAACCCGAAATGTTCTAGAAAGAACTTGTTTACAGAATTCTTGAGGGCCACTTTCAGAAATTGCTGTCACTCAAAGCAATGCAGATTTGCTTTCCAGAAATTCCTTAAACCTTTAAACACCATTTAGAAGTCTCAAATTTTGCATCTAGAATTTGAAGTCTTGATTGGTTACAGTGGGTTACAAGAACAGCAGAGTGAGGAGAAAGTGTTAGAGCAAAGGGCTAACAAATGTGCTACACTCCACAGTAGAATTAATCAGAGGGGGAGAGAAGAGCTTGGGGAGGAAGGGAAGCACCTCTTCTGAAAGCATCTCCTACCATAGAGCTCCATGAGGAAAGGACGTTCCACAGACTAGTTGTAACTGTAGTATTACAGACAGCTAATCACATAACTTAATTATCACAGAGATACTTGTTTTTACATGTATATATAATCTGATAACAGCTGATGGTGACATAGGTTCTAACAGAATTCATAAGTGACATGTGAATTAATGTGCACTTTTCTGCAGCTATGCTAGGAAAAAATGCCTTTTTCTGTCATCTCCTCCTCTGTCCTTTGCACACAAAAGCAGGATTGCTGCAGGCGTATATTAAATGCACTAGGCTTGGTCTTATGCAAGTTACAAGCAGTGGTTTGACATAGCACTGGAATCTCTTTTCACTTTCAAAAATTTGTCATGGCCAAACAGACACTACTTTGAGTACTCTACAGTTGGGAAGCTTATAGTGCATTTGCTATATGGTTTTATGTTTATAGGTTTAGAATCAAATGTCTTTCACACAAAGCACTGAGGATGATTTTTGTGATAGCATACCTTGCTTAGGGAAAGAAATAAAAACTAACAGGAATGAAAAGGAAAAATGGGACAAAATAATTGAAGTAATTAGAGAGCTGTTTGTATTTCAGTGTGTGGCGGATATGATGTTCTGAGAAGGAAACAGGATAGTAGGATTATGAACTGGTTTTTTGTGTGACTAGTGGCAAAAACTGGTCTTTGACTGATATATAAAAACAAAAGATACTTTGCATGTTCCTCGATGCTTACCTGACCCCATACAAGTTCTCCTAATCCAATAAATACACACCACATCCACTGGTCAAGCTGCAGGGGAGAACAGCTAAATGGTTTTCCTCCAAACTGGACAATTACTATCTACAAAGAAAAGCAGAGAAGAGATGGGGTAAATACTTCGCAGCAGGAGGGAGAGCTGTCAGTGACATTTTACCTGAGCTTTGTCTCTCTCTTTGTA
>PPHD01009315.1:0-20792 GCA_002909625.1 Bambusicola thoracicus
CTGATGCTGACGGTGACAAAGCCCCCGCAAAATGTCCCCCCCAGCACCCACCCCCCAAAACGCAGCCAGGAGGGGGGACCGTAGCGGGTCAGGGAGGGGTGCCCGGCTGCGGGGGGGATTATTTCCCAGCTTTGCTCTGGAAAGGATCAGCTGGAAAATAATCTGCTCAGGCGAGGTCGGGCACCCGGAACGGGACTGCATCTGGGGCTGGGGAACCTGCGGCACCGCTGACCCGGCGCGGCCCCGCTGCCCCCGCGTCCCACGTCCTCTCCCCAGGGATGCTCTGCAGCAGGGAGGACTCGGCGGGCTGCGCTCCATCCCCGCTGCGATTTAAAGCAGATCTTCTGGTTTTGCAGCAAAAAGGGGAAAGGAAACAAAGGGAAAGATTTGGGCATCGGGGCACCGCTTGGCTGAGTTAACTCCCAGAGCGACGCGCTCTCAGGCACAGCCCCCCAAATCCTTCCCCCCTGCGCCCCTTCCCCACACACAGCAACTCCTCCAGGATCTTTCCAGGGCGGGAAGATGACAACGCGACGCCCGGGGGTATTTTTAGCCTCCTCCGCGCATCCGCTCTTCCCCCCGCACGGCATCGGCGCCCGCAGCCCCGCGCAGGAAGCGCTGCGCCGGCCGATAACGCCCGACCCCCCCCCGGCCCTCCTCGGGCGGCTCCGGCCAAGGAGCAGCGGGGACGGCGGGGGCCGGGCGAGGGCAGACACCTCAGTGCCTAAAATAGCTAAACCCGACCTAAGCGCATAAAACCTTAAGTCCTACCCAGGGGGGAAAACCGCGCCGGAGGCGGCAGCGCAGCTCGCAGGGATGCAAAGAGCCGCGCAAAAATGAAATAGAAGAATACTTCCCAGGAGCAGCGCCGAGGGCAGCTCCCCAACGGCACGGGGGGCAGCGCGATGGGCCGAGTCGCGCCCGTGGGGGCACAGTTTGGGTTTGATGTGGCCGATGGGATCGCACCATCCCCGGAGCTGTGCGTGTTGGGAGCAAAAAGCGGTGATTGGGGTCCGTTACTGCACTCCTCACCCCACGGAAAGGCCGTATTTTCACCCACCAGCATCTGCCTGGCCTGCGTAAAGCACAGCGAAAACCACACGTGATGGGCAAAGTTTAGGTGAGATGGGGCTGAGCAATACAAAGCCCTGGGGCAAAATGCTCTTGGCACCAACCCCCGGAACATCCCATGGAGTTGGCCTCAAGATAAAGTCCTGAAATCTTTCAGAGATCAGAGACGGCAACACATACATCCATCATTACTCACAGGATACCATGGCCATGAGCAAACAGTTCTGCACCAAGCGCCTCCACCATCGGGCTGTTTTTCCACCAGTGAGCCCCAGGATCAGCCTCCAGCTGTCCCAGTTTGCCCGGCCTGGGCTGTTTTCCCCATGCAGTGAAGCTCAGCAGACGTATTCTTAGAGCAGCTCCGTCCCTCCCCGCTGACATTTAGCACTCATCATTGTGCAAATGCTTAAACCACGGCAGACTCACACGGCTCACCACAGCTCCTTTTGCTGTTAGGAGTTTGCGTTAACTCTGAAACCTACTGACGGCCCAACAGCACTGTGCCCACAGCGCAGCCCTGTCATCTCCACATCTCGGAGATAGGTAAAGGATCGTGGCTCCATCCTCACACCCAGCATGGTGGGGTGTCCTCAGAGCACGAGCACTGCCTTGCTGGAGGACCCTGGCATCCAGAATCACCCTTTTTCTTGGGGAGGTGCCCCACAGCCCCTCAGTGCAGGAGGAATCGCCCTCCAAGCGCTGCTGCCTGAGCTCCGGTGGGGACGCAGTGCCCGGGGAGCAGCCCCGAACCCTTCAGTGTGCAGCGCTGCTGTTGGCATCAGCTCCAGATTTAGCCACCTCGCCACTGCAAATCCCCTAATGCTTTAACCAGATCGAAAAAATTAAGCTGCTTGGGGCGTGCATATGCATAACGGCGGGGGGGGGAACGAGCCCTTCATGCTCTGCCCTCCCTGGGGGCCGCCCGGCTGCTGTTTGTTTGGGATGAAAAACACCGATTTCATCCAACCGCCCTGAGCTGAGCACCTGCCCAGGGACGGCTCCTCTGCCTGAGCCCATCTGCCGGGTTTTTTTCCTTTGGAAAAAGCCTTTAAATCCCCACACACCTCCGGCGGCGCTCCACAGCGAACTGCTGCACCTGCACGGAGCACCGTGACCCCATAGGGACACCCCGTGTCCCATTGGTTAAACCCCACTATTTCAGCCCCAAATGCCGCCTCTCCCATCCAAACACCCCAAAACCATCCTGACGCCAAAAGCATCCTCCCCAAAACCACAGCCCCCAGGCGGGCCCTATAAGCCACCCACTAACCACCCGGGAATTAATGAGCTGAAGGCGGATTGCATCCGATGCCCCGGCTCTATAGGATTAAGGCGATTTGGCCATGTGAAACCGAGACAGAAATTAAACCGAGAGATGACGGCTCAGATTGAACGCGGTCCTGCGGAGCGGAAACAGTGCCAGAGCGGGAATGTGTACGGACAGCGGCCCCAGAGAGCCTCGAGAAAGGTCAAAGGACCCACGAGGAAGCGCTGCACCCACCCGGCCCCGCGATGGTCCCCCAGCCCTGCACTATTTATAACCGGGCAGATAGGGGCTGTGCTGCGCCCGTTGGGAACGGACAGGGCGGCCGTTCTCACGACCCAGGGGCAGAAAGCGCCGTATCCTCTGGAGAGCCAAAATCAGGAAAAAAATGCGACTTTGCTATAGATAGACACGGCCGGGCGGCTTAACCCCTGCGGCTCAGCGCCGCGTGGGGACACCGGCACAGCAGCGGGCGCTCAGCATCACCCCACTCTCCTTCCCTCCTTCCCATCCTTCCCCCATCGTTTGTGACCCCACGCAGACCCCATCAGGTGCGAAGGGATGTTTGATTCCGTCGTTCTGTGTGAGCGCCCAAAAGCACCCATTTGGGGCCCTAAGAGCCTTTTCTCCGTATTCCTGCACTCGGGGTGAGTTGGGTCCTTCCCGCAGCACCGCATCCCCACACCCGGGCGCACTGCAGGGGAGCCGCACACATCCCCCCGGCAGAGCAGCGATCGCCGCACCTCAGCCCACCGCCCTTTAATTAACGCTCCTTAATAACAATAATAAAAACGGAATAGCACAACTACAGAGCGGCTCTATACCGGGGCAGGGAGCGCCCCGCCGGGGAGGAAACACCACCCATTGTCCCCATTGTCTTCGGGGCCGTTTCCTTCTCCTCGAAGGAAACTCGAAGGGCCGCGTCCCTCCGCAGCACCCCCGGCGCCTTCAGCCCTCCCCTTCGACCGGCGGGAATAGGGCAAAAGAAGGGAAAAAGCCCGCGGACGGAGCGGGGCACGGCGGAGCAGCCCGGGGGCAGCGGCGCACACACGGGGGGGCGGCAGGTTTGATGACGGGAAAAAAACACATCGATTTTTTTCCGCTCGATGCCGAGCGGGAGGGGGAAATATCGGCGGGGAAATGCCCCCGGTGCGAGCAGAGCGCGGCGCGTTCGCACTGCGGGGTTCGGCCCCACGGGGCGGTGCGGGGCGCGGTGCCGCGGGACCCCTTCGGACCCCGAGCGTCCCCTCCCAAAGCACCCGACGGGCGGCAACGCGACATCAGCAGCGCGGCCAGGGCTGCCCCCCCCCGCTCCCCCCGGCTCTCAGCGCCCCTCTCCCCCCCCCAGCCTCTCCCCGTACGCGGTTCCCACGCACCCCCGGCGCTCACCCAGCAGCGCGCCCAGCAGCAGAGCGCCCGGCGGCAGCGCGCCCATCCCGGAGCGCAGCAGGTGCCGGGACACGGGGGGGGGATGCACGATGGGGGGGGGGGGGGGCGGAGCTCAGGTGGGCACCGCCCCGCAGGTGGGGGCGGGGATTGCGGGGCGGGGCGTCTTGGCCCCACCTCCAAACTGCCTCCCCTCCCATCCAATCAGACCTTATAACGGATTATTTATTAGTTATTAGGGCTATTAATAATTAATTGTGATAGTAGGGCCATTATTGTGGAGGGGCACGGCTTGCTGATGGCGCTGCTCCATAAGGAGCCCAGTGTCCTCAACACACACTTCTTCTCTTCCTCCTCCTCACCCCGTGCCCTGGGATAAAAGCATTAATCCTTAAGAAGAATCATTTAAAAACCCACAAAAACGAACATCCCGACCCCACGGATTAAAGTGAGCCCGGCAGACAAACAGACCAAGGAGCTGCCTGGCTGTATGGCTGCAGGGCACAGCCACAGCCATGGGAGCTCAGCGGCACCTGGAGCCCAGGAGCAGAAAGAGCAGAAATCCCACCCGGGGATGGGATCCTTGGGGAGGGACAAGGACAGAGGATGTCCCCTGCTGGGAACAGCTCCACGAAGCCTTCTGAGTGTCCCCACTGCCGGGCACTGAGGGAGCACTGCTGCAAAAGCATCCTTTCACCCTGCAGTGCCTCCCCGAGAATCCAGCAGCCCTGCCAGCCTGGGGCAGAGGGAAGCTCTGCATCACAGCACAGCCGCAGCGCTGCTGTACCCCACGCTCACCCACAGGCCGTGTTTGCGGCTTCTTGCACTTTGGCTTGTTTTCTCCAGCCACAAATGAAGCAGCAGAATTGGCCAGAGGGGGGCAATTGTCACCAGACCTCACGGAAAATCAAGGAGTCCTTTGAAGCTGTGCTGCAGCAAAAGGCTCCCCGCGCTGAGATCCAAATTTAACAGGGGAAGCGGGCAGGGCAGTGGGTGAGGGCATCTCCCACGGGCACAGCTCTGAGGTCAGCTGCAGGCGGAGCACCCCCAGAGCCCGGCACCCACCCAGCGCACCAGCATCACCTGCAGAGCCGGGGAGGGGGACCAGGAGGAGCCCCTGTCCCTGCAGCGCCGCCGGCTCCGGGTGAGCCCCGCAGGGATAAAAGCACAGCCGCATCTGCCGTCCCTCCGCACTGCTGAGCAGCAAAGGGTCCCCGGTGCCGGAACAGAGGCCCAGCGGGCACAGCTGGGTGCTGATGGCCGGCAGCAGGAAGGCTCCATCCCCACGGATGAAGAGGAGAAAGACGCCTCCAGGAGTCCGTGCGCGTTTGCTCGATTTTATTAGGACCGACACATTCATTGTATGTCACAACGTCACTGACCAATGAGCTCCAGGAAACCGAGACGCCGGCGCCAGCCAGCCAGGTGATGGGGCACATATAGCAACACTTCTGAAAGGCTTTAAATGCTTCCTCCCGGCCCGCGTGCCCCCAGCCCGCCTCCCCCCCCCCATCTCACAGCTTTGATTGTACCCATAAGCATGGTTTGACAGAATGCTCCCCAGCTGCCAGGTTATTCTCACAAAGAGGCTAACTAGAACTGAAAAAACAAACCCATAACAATAACATAAGAAAGGCCCGGGACTCATTTTAATGTTAAAAAATAAAATAAAATAAAATAAAATAAAAGCGGATATGGCAACGCTACGAGGAGGGTGGAATACATCACGGAAACAAAAGTCTTTGCAGGCAACACTGTTTGGAGAGAGGAGAACACTGGATGGGCGAAAAAAGTGAACTTCTAAAATTATATACAATAGTATCTAAGGGTGGCTTTGAAAAACAGTCTCCTTTAACGTGATTCAAGATTTAACTCGCCGTTATCTATTGCTTATTTATTCGGATCAGTAATAACACTCAGAGAGACGGATGTGTAAAAATGAGAGAGACATTGTGGAAAAACAGCTTTTCGTATGAAACGTCCGCTCCGTCCGACGTGGAATGTATGGGATGTGCTGGGCAGGGCTCAGCGCCGCCCCACGGCCGCCCCGCGCTGCTCCACAGCCCAGCAGCCCCCCTCAAACACCGCCGAGCAGCGCCTCCGCCTGCCCGGCCACGCGCAGCATCCAGCAGCGTCCGGCGGTGAGATGGGACAGGGGCAGAAGCCCCAATCCTTATGAAGGACGAGATTCAGTTGTTGAACTTCAAGGGGTATCCGATGGCTTTTTCCAGGCACTCTACCAAAGAGCCGGCGGAAAGAAAATCCCTCTCCACTTCCACAAATTTGATGTAGATGGATTTTGGGGACACCCCGGGCTCTACGACGCAGTTCTGAGATAAAAACGCGTTGATCCCAACCCACTCTTTGCTGAAGGTTTTGGTGTTTGCCTGAAAATGTAAAAACAGGCACTGCTGGAGAGTCCTGACCTCGGCGATGCCGAGGTAACAGTAGATGATGCGGGCGGACTCCATCTCCACCCGCAGCGAGGCCTGCGGCGACGGCACCTCCAGCTCCCCCGGAGTCTCAGTGCTGGGATCGGCGCCCCGCGGCTCCGCCAGAGGCGAGCGGGGCTTCTCGTGGCACTCCTCGTACCCGATGGCGTACAGACCCGGGCTCTTGGGGATGCCCCCCGGCAATAAATACTGAACGACGTTGCCTCCCGTCGGCTTGGAGTGAGCGATGGGTATCCAGTCAATCTCCATGTGCAGCTCGAGGCACCGCGCCTCGCTGATGGTGATCTCCAGGAATTTGTAGTACACGTTTTTCCAGTTCATTTTCTGCACTCTGGTCATGATGACTCTGCCCTCCGGCTTCTCCGAGTTGAAATACTCGCGGAGCCGTTTGCCCAGCGGGACCTGCGAGCTGATCTCCGCATAGTGGTAGCGAATGTCCTCCTTCCAGCGCGTGTTGTAGCCGATGCCAAAAATGGCCAGTTTGTTGGAGAGGTGCAGCCTGGAGAAGTCCGTCCAGCTCTGAAACAGCTCCCACTTCAACTGGACGGACTCCAGGATTTGCATAATGTTCTGCATGACGTCGCGCTTCCTGGAAAAACAAACACAAGTGCAAAGCTGTCAGGAACCGCTCGGAGCTGCGCGACCATCCCAGGCAACGCGGGAAAGCACCGCCCGCAGCGGAGGGCCGGGCCTCAGCTCTGCTGCCCGGGCAGCTCCGTGATCTCAGAGTGCCAACGCCGGGAGGACAGCAGCAGAACGTGCCGGGGAAGCATCGCCAGGCTGCGCACTCGCCAGGCTGCTCCTTAAGCAGGGGGAGTTCAACTGCACACATCCCCCATCGCTGTAACACCACGCTGATGCGTCTGGTTCCATTTTGATTTTAATTCATCTCATTAACAACAAAAACAATAAACAAAACAGAACTTCGTCAAATCTCTCCACCAAGATGCACCTTCTGCTGGAAAAGGCATTTACTGCAAGAAGTTCTGCAGGTGAGAACCGGTGAGGAGAACCAGAGCTGCCCTGCAGACAGAGCTGAGTCCTGAGGAGGTCTCAGCTGCCACCGCCACCCCCGCATCACACTGCACACACAGCTCGTGCCTGCGCTGCTTACAAGCAAACGTTTCTTTGTACCGCTAAATTAACGAGAACTCAGTTATTCTTTACCGATGTGTGTACACCATGAAACGCTTTGCTGCGCGTTCCTTCAGCTTAGCCTGCTGCTCCCTTGCAGGAGTCCAGCTGCATGTGCCTTCACCTTGCTTTAAAAAGCAAAGTCAGAAAAAAGCACAGAGTTGTTCATTTGTTTGGGGTTTTTTTGTGCTTCCACAATTCAAAAAGTGACATGGATTTCTTTTCAGCCTTCCCCCTCTTCCCCTGACCCCGGGCTCTCACTTCCAACCAACTGCACACCGCCATCCTCTCCCTGCTCACTCGAATACGACCATTGCACCCAGAAGCTGTGCGTGCAGTCCACCGGAGGGCAAATAAAGAAGCTCCCGTGTCTCCAAAGATCTCTTTTGGCTGCCAGTAACGACAGCAGCACGGAGGCAAGCAGCACTGCAGGCATTCACGCTTCGCTAAGCGATCAGGTGGGAGCTTTTGCATACATCTGAAGCAAGCTGGAACAGCTTCCTTCAGGATGAATGAGACACTTAGGGCACGATTAGTGGAGAGCACGACTGATTCCAGGAGTTATTGTCCTATAATCCAACCCGTAGGAAGACAATGCAGCTCTGCTGGTAGCTGAGAAACCCCTCTCAGTCCAAGAACAATGACTTGGAAGCTGCTCCACTCAACCCTCCCTAGAATCATCCTTCCACAACAGCTCCTGACAGCTATGGCACGGGCTGCTGACACAGTAAGGTCAGAAGTATCAGTGTGTTATGGAGCAAGTGCTTCAGCAAGAGCACACAGCACCCCACAGACTGCAGGGGATAGGAACGGGGCTGATATTCAGTTGCTTCTCTGCTCCACGGGGAACAGAAGCAGGCTCCTTCTTCCACTGTTCACAGAATCACAAAATCATAGGGTCCCAGAATCACTAAGGCTGAAAAAGACCCCCTAAGATCCCCAAGATGTCCCTCAGTGCCACATCCCCACAGTTCTGGAACACCCCCAGGGATGGTCACCCCACCACCTCCCTGGGCAGCTGTGCAATGCACCATTTTGCATTATATTGATGTAACGGTTCAAAGAAAAAAGGTTTGGGTTCTACAGAGCCTTACAACAGTGCAGGAGGGGTTCAATTACACGGCCTCTCATCCCAGAAAACTGCTTCTTGGAGGTGCTGCACATCCAAATGAAGCCCCATATGTTGGGTCTGAGCAGCCCAGGCTGAAATCACTCTCCTCACAGCAAGACTCATCTCAGACTTGCAGTTTAGATCTCTGGAAGTCTAAGTTTGTCCTCCAGAGGAAAAAGGGATAAGGTGAGGCGGGAAGCAGCTGGCTGAGCACAGGGCTGTGCAATAGCAGCCTGTGTTTCACCAGCATTCATTGCGTTCAAGACAGGAAGCTGAATGCAATTTAAGGAAACAGTCCCATCCAAACCCAGACGTGCCAGAATGCAGTGTGGGTAGATTTTCATTCAACAGTAGAGGAACAGAGCTAAGAACAACAACAGAAAAAACAACACCTTTATTAATTACACCATAAATACTATTGCTAAGCTCAGATCAGCACAAAACACAGCAGAAGCTACGATGAGAAAAAAAATTAGTCACTCAAACCACTCCTGCTGAACAAGAATAATTTCACTACAGAATCCCCAGCAGTGCTGAAGAAGCTTCAGCTTCTTGCTGAAGTCGGAGTACACAACATCCACTGCTCTCCTCACATCTACCCAGTCAGTCATGACATCACAGAAGGTTCCAGATTAGTCAGGCACGATCTCCTCTTGCTGAATCCATGCTGACTACTCCTGATAACTTTTTCTTCCAGTTGCTTGGAGGTGACATCTAGAATAACCCTCTCCATCACTTTCCCAGGGAGTTTCCTAACTCCTCCTTGCTCTTTCCAAAGACTGGAGTGCCACTGGCTTTCCTCCAAGCACCTCTCCTGTTCTCCATGACCTTTCACAGATGCTGGACAGTAACTCAGCAACTGCTTCTGCCAGCCCCGCAAGCAACAGTCCTGCTGCTGAGCTTCACTTTTCCAGGCTCGGCCCTACATGTCACAGGGCTATCTCATTTTTCAACTGTAGAAGGTGCCCTAGAGCTGCATTTCACCATATTGTCAGACCTCGACCCCGAGCACCTGGCTCAGACTGCTCATTGCATCGCTTTCTCCTCAGAAGCTTTTGCAATCCAAACGAGGAAAGACTCGAGAGCTGCTGCAAATTTGTTCTAAGGCACAGTTTCCAAACAAAAGCAGACTTCAAAGAAACCAAAACAGCTGGTTTCAGTGAAGGATTTAACTCCCCGAGCATTTCTATTTCATCTTCAAAAAGCCTGCAGTGAAAAAAACACAGTGCTCTGAAATTTGAAATGGTAGAACAGAGTCTGAGGCAGCTTTCACTTCTCAAAACATTTACTTGAAGGGAGGACCGAGGGGAATGCAGCAGCACGGCCAGTATGGGAGAGTCCAGCTGACAGAGCAGAGGGCAAGGATGCAGCTCACCTACCAGCTCTTTCCTCCCACATCTCTGAGAATAAGACAACCCAAGAAACAGAGGAGATCCTTATGCACCTCAAAGACTATGCAGACTGCTTGTTTTCTATCTGAAGTAAAGAGAGGCAGAGCTGTTAGTGCCAACAGGCTGTGCAACCTGCTCAGAGATGCCAGGCACTGAGTGGTGCACAGCCAGGTCCTGGTGTCACTCTCCCACATTCTTCCCTGCTGTTAGGGAAATAATCCCCGTGTTTCTCACAAAGCCATGCTCCCATGTTCTACAAGTTGCTCCGCTCTGCTCCTGCAATTCCCCCCTCTGGGAACACAGAGGGCTCCTGCTGGAGCAGCTCCTCCCGCACCACTGGTTTGCACGGCCCCAGGACCACACTCGGGAATCTGGAGGTGATGGCATTGCAGAGCAATTCCTTCCGAGCTCCCAGAGCAGAGAGAAGCAAAGATAGCATTTTAAGATCACATGCGCTTATAGTCAGGCAGCACCACAGTGTAAATTCCCCACTTTAAACATCTCAACACAAGATTTGCCAGAGCATTTGAATATGTTGTGCCTGAACGCATCATCACTTCCACTGATTTCACTGAGATTGCTTCTGCTTCAGACTTCCACGTGCACAAGAAAGCAGATGAATGGAAGGTCTGCTTTCTTTGCAATAAGCTACTTGTATTTTAAAACACGGGCCAAAAACATGGATGTGTTTGGTATTGTTTATTTGCTATAGCTTTTAAAATTAAACAAAACTCTTTTGTTAAAAGATAATAAATAAATACTCCGCTTATCTACAGCTTCAGTAAGGCTTCTACAGACTGCTCGTAATCACTCCAAACTCAACGCTGATTTCCTTATCTGATGTCCAGGACAACTGCTGGGGCAATGAAGTGGACAAAGCAAACCCCGCCACAGCAGCATGCACGGATCTTCCACTTCCCAAAAACCCAACCTGAAAAGCTGCCTTTGCCACCTCCTACTAAAAGCCCTGACAGTGCAGAAGGCAGGGAGAACACTTATTTAATTCTTTGCTTTCCATTGCTTGATGTAGTAAAAAGGCAGAGTTTTCAAGTTTCTTTTCAGCTTTAAAAGATCTCAGAGTTTAAAAGTTCCTTGTTCCTCATAGCAGAGAAAAAAAAAAGGCATTTTCAGCACATTTCTGCATTGGAAAACACTTTGTGCTTCCACTGAGCATGTGAGATTGCCTTATCACCCGCAGGCTTCACAAAACGCCCGGGAGTTCAGAGACCTCCATGCATTTTAGAGTGAGCTTCAGGGACAGAAAAGAAACCCCCAACTCCGAGCAGTCTGAGCTCCAGCCATGCACCTACACAACAGAAAGCTGGCAGAGAAAACTCAGGCAGTCTTCACGCAACATGAGCTCCTCTGAGCTTCGACCTCAGAACATTCGGAACACTCTTTTCTGTGCAACTCCCAAAGGCACATCTTGAAGGTGGAATTATCCCAGAACCGCCCTAACAAGCTGCTCAAAGGGGTGGTGATGTTGATACTGAAAAACAAGTGTTTTTCTTCATGTCCATCCCTGAGACGCTACCCTGAATTCACTTCACATGAAGAGAAAAATCACCATCAAGCACAGCTTAATCCTGGAAAATGCACCGAGGAGTTTGATAAAGCTAAGCCATTACAACGGAGGCTTTTCATTAAAAATAGATACGTACATACTTGGAAATCTAAAAAATCATTTACCTCCAGTTAAAATCCTCTGTTGCTAACCAGAGACACTACGTACACGTGTACTATTGTCCTACACAGACTCACTTTGCAGACTAAGAAATACCACACTGACTTCAGCCAGCTCTGTAAGCCATGGGCAGAAGTGGTGCGAGACACCATGCCCACACGTGATCCCCCCCTGAAGGGCCTGTGAGTCGATTTGAGACAGCTCATTCCATTACAAATGGAGCTACACTTACCCTACAGGGTTTAAAACCCGAGAGGCTGGAAGAAAGCAGCCCTGGTCTGCAGAAACATGGCACGGGTCCTTTCATTTTTTGAAATACTCTGTGTTATTGTTGGCGAGGCAACGGAGATTCACATGCTTAAAACATTTTAAATGCTCCGGTATTTGTCAGATTAAACCAATCCAAAAGGTTACAAGTCAGCTCTGGAAAGTTATAAACATAAAAGAAATCACAAACTTTGGCATGCTTTCCACCACGGAGGGGAAACGCGTGAACTTTTTATGCAAGCATTACTCATACAAGCCAAGTCAACAACACGTACTACTACTGAGGTAGTCTCACTTCTCACTCTCTTCCCTCCACTTATGTTCTCCTTCTGATCCATTTAGGATACCTGGTCAGCACCACCTGGGTATGCAGGTCACTGTCCTGCCACTGTTTTAGTGAGAAATACACATTACAACATAACGATTGCTCTAAAAAAAAAACCAAAAACCTTATTTTTTCCCTTGTATCCAAATGGGAAAAATTCAGGCAACTTCAGGCAGATGGAAAAAACAGATTTCAGACAGCTCCAAGAGCCGGGACTCATCCCGTGATAACCGCAGCCTGCCCACACACATCCCTAGCAGTCCTGATGTGGATCTGCTCCGCATGTTAAGTCCTTGCATTCATCTGGTGAGTCGTTTTGTTTGCTGTATGACGAAGCCAAGAACGGACAAAGTTGTGAAGCTTTTTGAATGTTCTGAGGTAACTGGAATAATGCATAAAGCAGATTCAAGTGTATGAATAGCCTTGCACAATGTACTTATAATTATAATCAGAAGTTTCAAACATCCTCCCTCCTGCACAACATCCCCAGGGAAATACATTCCAGGGTAAAACATTCATAAATTACTTACTGAGCGTCTTCTGAAGATTCCTGTTTTATCTTTAATGTTCTTTTTGTGGTAGGCATTTCATCTGGAAGGTAAGATTCCAACACAGTTATCTTCCAAAATAAAAGGCAGCAGGGATACTATTTACTTTACTTTTTCAAGGCTGAAGTTAAAAATCCATCTTGCTTCCTAAGCCCACCAAGTCCTGCCACATGCACAAGGCAGCTCCAACTCCTACATTAACTGCAGGTTTGGTTTTTCCTTAGGAAATGATGCGGTCAGTTACAAGATCTGAATCTGCCTCTGCAAGTGCAATACCTTTCAAGGACAAGAGAGTAATTCTTGCAATTAAATCACACGTCAATTTAATTGCTAACTACATTGAGGGGGGAAAAAGAAAACGAGAGAAAAGACTGTTCTGCTTTCAATAGCACATTCGAAGAGCAAGCACCAGAACAAATGCATCTGTATTCCATTTAGACTTTGTGTGCTAAACGCTTCTCTCTTAACTTCTCTCAACATTAAGAATACTGTCAGCCCAAGCACACACAAATGTCTCTGTAATTCAACTGAAGGAAGACGGTGACAAACCAGGAGACCACAGTTTGAGTCACCGGAACGACTCGATGGAATTAGCTGTCATTTACATACGTTTTGAAACATCATCGTCTCCCCACCATTCCTCTCCCACATATTTCTGACTTCTAAGCTCCCAGGGGAAGAAGTCTAAGAGAACCAGAATGTGGTTAATTTGCAAGTTGGCTGCTTTAATATCAAACTGCAATTTAAGACTCCTTTAAAGCATTCACAATCTCCAGTCCCCCGAACAAAGATGCGTCCAGACAGGTGACTGCATCTCCTTCCTGTTCCAATTTCAGCCTACAGATCACAAGGAAAACCACATCAACATCTTTTCCCCAGTTTATGTTCTAACTGCTGGATTTGATCAACCTCTATTTCCTCCGTGAAAAGAATTCCTTTTCCTCCATGCCTCACATATCATAACATCAGTGGCTCAAGACACAGATATGCTTGAAGAAACCCACTTCTTCACTGCAGCTGGAAACAACAGCTCAGATGAGCGTCCTTGCTTTTCTGATTGAGAATGTGGTAGCTGGCTCCGCTGGACAAAGTGAAACAGCCACAGGCAACAACCAAGTCTCCAAATTAGTTAATGTACTCATTTGTACGCACTGAAGTTGACACTACTAATTCAAGCAGGAAAAGCATTCCAAACACCACACATCTGGATACAAGCATGTCTGTGTGCTTAAAGCAAACACAGCAGTCAGGATGTATGGGAAGGGGGAGAAAACAGCTATTGGTACGAATAGGAGCAGCCTGGAAGTAAACAGTGGCTGAGTGGTAGCTGGCATCCAAGATCCTGAAAGCCGGGCACTGCTGACAGGGAAGCACCTCCCTGATCCCACCAGGGGAAGTAAAACTGAGCAGTGGGTGGAAGGGACAGAGAGCCAGGGAATGCACTGCCTCCTTTGCCAAGGTTTATAGCCACATAACCCTTCTTTTCTCCTGATCCTGATACTCCAGCAGCCTCCAAGAACCACTGTCTGCTTTTGATGATGATTTCCCTTTCCTCCCCATGGACATCAGTTGTTCAGCACTTGAGCACATTATGTCCCAAACACGAAAGAGGGGACTGTGAGAACAGAGAGCGGGAAAGGATTAACAGGCTTCCTTACCTAGTTCCTGCTCACCAGTCTGATAGCAATGAAGATCCTGACTGTGGTTTCCCCAGTCTTCCTGCGAGTACTCCTCCATGGTGCTGCCATCAGACTCCAGCTCCTGGTACAAGCCGCTGCTGTTGATGAGGACAGGCTGACAGGGCTGGGAATCCCATCCTCCCTGGCCAAACACCTGCTCCAGCTGTTCAAATGTGTAGCTGCTTTTCCTCTTCCCAACTCCATGCTCCTTCACACGGCTGTAACACCTGCGAAGGGTCTAAGACAGAAAACTGCATGTTAATCACCCAGAGGTGCCACTTCAGCAGTGCACAAATAGCAGACAGTTACACGACTGCCAGGCAGAGTTTAGAATTTTATTTCTGCTGATCAGTACTTGCCACACGCTCATGAGCTAAATGCAAGGCTGTCAAGTTAATCTACACCTGGCAAGAAGCATCGTATGTACCTGATGCTCCTGATGCAGGTTTTAGCTTTAACGTCTACAACACAAAACAAAGTTGTGCAGCAGCTACGGGTTCATTGATTTAACTTGGGCAATTTATTCTCCTCCCCACTTCAAAACCCCCCAGATCTGCCAAGTAACACAGGAAAAATAAACAATAGATCCCCAGTCAGAGATACCAATCAGCCAAGAAAATGCACACCTACTACAAGAAGGGGAAAGCAGAGCTGGTGTTGTGCCCACAGCTTGAAGAAGGTGAAGCAGAGAGGAGACGGAAAGGAAGAAAGAAAGAAGTCCCCAAAAGCACAGACAGTCCAACCTTCCTTACTCTGGTAAGAAGACACAAGGTACAAAATGTATGCCTAAGCTATTCAGCTAATAAAATATATATTACTTACATATTTTGCATTCCTTACTAACTCACTCTGTCTCTTGTGAAGCTGCTGAAATTTAAAAGAGGTCAAATCAATAATGCTCCAAATTCCCAGACTTTGATATCAATCATTAAGAAAGAAACATAACTCAGATGGCTCCGGCTAATAGTCCACTATGATAGCATTGAGTGCTAAGATTGAAACCTCCAAAAAAGACAAATACAAAAACCCAATCTGGTTTTGGTGATCTCTACCATCTTGTACTACTGGCCAAGCTGGCAGCTACATGTAACACCCACTGCCTGACAGCAAGGCAAAGCTACAGACACAACTCATAGACTTGTACAATTCCCCCCTAATCCAGATCAAGACAGAGATTTGGGTGGGGAAGGACCTTTATGTGCATCTCCCAACACGTTTTTAATTCAACCACCACTCTACTTTTAAAAGATAACATCTATCCTGCTCCAACTTTATCTTGCGAATCCCAGCAATTTGCAGACTGATAGATTTGTACAACACATCTTATCACATTACATTCATTAGATTGTTCAGATGCTAGACTGAATGGCAATCAAAGCCACCTCCAGAGCTCAAAAGAGGCATTAAGCTGGGAATAGCTAGCTTGGTCATCTCATTTTCTGAGGGACTACAGCTCTTAAGCAACAAGCTTAACACATCATTGCATAAAACGTTTGGTTTCTTCCCAGAAGGAACTTTACATCTCCAGAAAGCTCCAGTGTATCTAATGTTCCCCACACACGTTGTTTAACAGCATCAGCAGGAGAGGAACACATTCCTAACCCGTTTCCTCGTGATACTCAGAGCCCCAGGAGCAGCAGCAAGGCTGCTAAGCAGTCACTTTGCTGTTCCAAAAACAAAAAACCAACACACAACGAAAGCCCAGTGAGCACACGGGCAGCAATAAGCACCACTTTCTAGCAGCTGCTCTGGGAAAGCAATTGGGGATTCTCAGCTGGGCAGCAGCCTGAGGCACAGCACCAGCCTCTCCTGATTCTGTCTTTGCTATCTCTCAGGATAAACAGGCAGATCCTCCTTGGATGAACACCAGCAAATTTTTACATTTCCAATATCTCTGCTGCAATTGGGGTAGAAAACAACCAGCTGTGGAATCCAGAATCAAGAACCCATCCATGAAAAGTGTCACTACTCACTGCAGACAAATTCATTCCCTATGACTGGGGGTACAGATAAGTTTAGCTGGCAAAACTTCAACAAGAACACCTTTGGGAGCATTGAGATGGTTTGAAATGGTCAGGTGTGCCACAGGTTGGATATGAGGAAAAATTTATTATCCAAAAGAGCAGTGATTCACAGGCACAAGCTGCCCAGGAAAGCGGGGCTGTCACCATCCCTGGGGGTGCTCCAGAACCATGGGGATATGGCACTGAGGGAGGTGGTCAGTGGCCATCGGTGGGGGTGGGCTGGGGTTGGACTCGGTGGTCTTAAAGGTCTTTTTAACCTCAATGACTCTGTGTGCTCTTACTCAGCTAGATGTCACAGACTCCACCCAGCAGTTCTGTGATCTACGTGTCTGTCCACATTTAGTGTCACATTTACCTTTCCATGATATCCTATCAAATGACAGCTGCTGGCCTAGACCAGGTCCCAGCGACACAGGGTAACTCTCTGCACCATTCAGCTCTGAAGACTCACTTAATGGAAGAGAGGAGTCCTCAGGTTTATATGCTGAAGTGAGGAAAGCAGTATCCAAAGGCTACCTGCCTCGTCATGCCAGGATACTCACGAGTAACAAAAGATGAAACCATAGCGGGACAAAAGAAACGGCTTGTGAAGTTTGGGGTGGTTGTACAGCATGTAGGGACAACTGGAGCCATGAAAGCTCTTGAAACCTGCATTCCCACACTGGCTGGCTGGAGCACAAGGAAACAGAACTCACTACAGGCGGTTGATTCCTCTGCTCTACCCACTAGCTCAAGAACTTTTAGGTTAAAAGATGTGAAAAAAGCAGGAGAACATCAGGCCTAAATAAGAATATCACCACAAGAAGCCCTATTTCTGTACTTCTGAACTGAAGCATCAGTTCCTAGAATAAAAAGAAAGCACAGCTTGAACTCTAAAGAGAGCCATACCACACAGCAGAAAGGCTGCTGATGACTTTGTGCTTGAGAAACCAAGTCTACCACTGCTCTACAGAACATGAGCAGCCCCACACAAATCCATCCTTAACACTTTGCAGTCGTGCCCTGCAAAACCTGCTGCAGACCTGACTGAAGGGGCTCCAGCTCTGCAGGTGGCCACACATCTGCCAGATCACAGCACTCAGATATATGCCAGCAGTCAAATTAAATCATTTTTTACACCAAAGAATGAAGCCTCAATTGCATCCTGATGTGCCCCCATGCCAAAACTTTCCTGAATGTTTTGGCTCCAGCCCAAAGGACTCCATAATGAAACAGTGAAAGTGATGTAAATGCCCCAAGGGAAGACAAGGTGGTCAGGGAAATAGAGAAGTCAGTCACCAAACTGAGATAGGAACCGGGTATCTCTTTGGATGATGACCTGAAGAAGCAAAGTTATGCTGTAAGACACAGACAAGGGATGCTCAGTCAGTACCGTAAGCCACATGTTTTTAAGGCAGGTTAGTTAGTAAGAGCTAGAATCTAACAAAAAAATTGCAGTGGATTTTTCACCACTGCCAGTTTCTAAACCGCAGTTAATTACATCTGAACAAACTAAGCCTGGAAAGGTATTATTCACAGAGGCATCAAACCCTATGGCAGAGGGCAGCCTAGATGACTATAAAGGTATTTCTACACCCCTACACCAAGGATACATGGCTCCTGTTAGCTCTCTGAACCAATGCAGCAGACATCAAGCCGTCCAGTTTTACTTACTAAGACAGGAGAGTACGGGTGCAGAGATCCCACAAGTTGCAAGACAAAAGCCCTATTGCATCAGCAGGATATCATGGAGCACATTAACCTGGGATACTGCAGGGCTTTGCCAGAGACCAAGAGAAAGAAGATAAGCTGTGGGCTAGGAGATTGCTTTTCCCCAAGTTTGCACCAGGGACTAGATGGAGGCTTTGCTGCAGTCTGACAGAGGATGAATTCCACTTGCAAAGCACATCTGCAACCTGGTAGAATTTCACTGATATTCAACCAGCACTAAGGGCTTCCATTCTTTCCATTAAGAACTAACAGCAGAGCTCTCTTAAGGGCTATGACACCCAATAATAGTCCCACATGCCATTTTGGTCAGTAAAGATGTTCTTTCCTACACTACCCAAAACTACTGTCACTACTATTCCAAAACTATTCACTACTTACTCCAAGGCAATGAAAGCCATGCTTCAGTAGATTGTCCTGCCTTTAGAAACACACTCATTCCTTAAAATTAAACTTGAGTTTTTATGCAAACACTGTGAATGGGACAAGCATCTCCATGCCACCCATGAAGTCTGACGTCCAGAGATAGCCCTAAGTACAGCAGTCTGGACCAAAGAAATCCAAGAAGTACTTGATAGGTTAGATACCAGCTACTTGGCAAGCCAAAGAGACCACGCAGGCCTACCCCGTTGGTTCTAGGTCTCAAATGAGCGAGCAGAGCAGGGCCACAGACTAAGAGGAGCACAAACCCTCCTGAAGGTGTAGGGAAAATGCTCTGCTCCAGAATAAGCTCCAGATGGGAGGCAGAAAGCATCAACATGGGTGGCACCCCATGGGTAACTACTCACATAGTTCTGAAAGCTGGGAGCTTTACACACGATCCTAGAAGCATGCAAACGCCCGTCCTGAGGCTGTGGTCTCCAAAGAAAGGTCCATGCCAGGCAAGTCCAACCTCAGCCTTTGTGATTTAGCTGCATAGAGAAATCGTTATCAATAGAAAGCAACATCTAAATCTAGACCAATAGGAAAAGCTGTAAGAGAAATACCAAAGGCTGTCTTAACTCCAGTTTTCACCAGAAACAATGGCCAAAACAAAGGTTGATAACTTGTGGGACCCACAGCAGTCCAGAAAGCATCATCTCCTTAGCCTCCAGATTGACAGATTTAGCAGGATGTAGCAGAATCTGGAACAGTGGTGGAAGTGAATCTGCACCCACACAGGCACTTGAAGCTCTGTGCTTTCACACCAGCTTCATTCTGTTGAACATTTCAGGTGCATTCAGTTACTTCTAAAATAAACAAAATCCAAAATCAACTATCTAGCAATTGCATCATTGCCACTGGGACTCTCTTCTGACGTCAATGCAGTTTCTGCAGTATAACTGCCAATGAGATGTCCACAATTACAGCCCACTTGTGTGTACAGCCTAAGGGCAAGTATTAGAAACTGGGAGGATTTTAAGACCTGGGTCCTAAGTGGTTCCCCTCCTGACAAGCACAGATAATGTGCTCCCAAACTAAGATTTAACATTCACAACTTGACTTGCTGCCTGCTCAAAGACATGCCATACGTGAGCTGCTTTTAGCCCTGATCCTTGCAGTAGAAGCAGACAGCTAACTTTTGTTTCTCTGGGTGGGCAATCTCAGGGCACACCTGCATGCCAGAGCCTCCACCTAAGTGCTGCTGGCGGAGCTGCTCTCCAGAAAATGGGCCTGTGGTGCTAACCTGCCTCCCTGAGCAGCACCCCAGCAAGTGGCCCACACAGGGAGTGGACACAGCTGCTGTGTGAGAGCATTCATTTCATGTGATGCTCACATCTTCCAGAGATGCTCCTCCACTGCAGTCTCACGGTATGTCCGAGAAGCAGCAAAACAAATAAACTCTTCAGTGACAAAGAACAGATTTATATTGTCCAGTTTACGAATGTCAACAGAAAGTTGCTCCCACCTACTGGGGCCTGTGAGGTTCTCCAGCGAGGAGTGAGTTCTTGGAGAGGATTCAGGACAGGAACTGCAAAGTGACCCAGCCTGGAAAACTAGAGGCATCTGAACCTACTTAAGGCGAAGAAAGATCAAGAGGTAACTTGAACACTGCCTGTGCACATCGCAGAGGGTGGAGCCACGGGGACAAGGAGCTCGGCCTGAGTAACAGAAGACAAGGGAAAATACATTAAAAAATGGAAGGCAAAGCTGTTCTGAAGGTGATAAGCAGTTGGATAAGCTGCTGGTAAAGAGACCGATAACTCCATCCTTGGAAATCCTTTGAAAAGAGAGCCACTCTGCTTAAGGTTATGGAACCCAGTGATGAAATTCTGGGTGAAATTCAATCTCCTGGAGCACACAGAAGGTCACACTGCATTACTGCAGGAGTCCCATCAAAGACAGCCAGTGCAGCGCTTCCTTCTTTCAAAATGACTTCGCGCTACAAAGATTTAAAAATAGATTGTTTACATCATAAAGCAGCAAAAAACACAGCCACATTGAAAGTAAACCCTGTCACCATCACCTTACATACAGCTTAAAGCAAGAGAACACGAACAGCTGACATCCAAGCATAATTCCTCATTCCACTCTGTTTCATGTTAGCAGCATTCACTTCTCCCCTTTGTGCCTACGCTCCCCGTGTCAAAGCACATAACTGCTGTCTTCAAGGTGCTTTTTTTTCCTTTGCAAAGTAAATCACACATTCTGTGGACAATCACAACCCAGCAGACACCTTCCACCTCCTGCCCAGATGAGCAGCAGGTCACTGTGTGCAGAAAACCAAGCATGATGGCAACGGGCTGGCCACCAGCGGCAGAGCTTGTG
>PPHD01009316.1:0-20791 GCA_002909625.1 Bambusicola thoracicus
CAGGGTCACCAACCACCAGACCAGGCTGCCCAGAGCCACATCCATCCTGGCCTTGAATGCCTCCAGGGATGGGGCATCCACAACCTCCTTGGGCAACCTGTGCATCATCAGTGCATCACCACCCTCTGGGTGAAAAACTTCCTCCTAATATCTAAGCTAAACCTCCCCTGTCTCAGTGTAAAACCATTCTCTGGAAAACATTTCTGGGAAATTCTTTTTTTCTGAAGATAAAAAGTTTATCAGATTGTTTTTGATTTAAAATCTGTGTCAGCCTTCAAGTAGAATCTTAAGTTAATCAGGAATTTCCCAGCCTGTATAATGACCTATTAATCTTTGTACAAGGGCCTTGTATGTCATCTAGCTTTGCACTGTCTCCAGCAGTGCTCACAAGTTCATAATGGGGGGAAAGGAGGAATCAGGTAGTCGTTCCTCCTTAACATTCTCCTATCCTTTGCCTTTTTTTTTTAATATTTTGGCTATCCTGAACCAGATGTGCTTTGTTTCCCCATTAACTCCAGTAGATGTCTGTATCACGTGTTCACCCGGTTTCCCCTGCAAATGAAATAGAGTTCTTTCAGCCACAAAGCTCTTTGACAAGGATTTTCACACATTTGCCGCTCTCTGTATTACAAGCCTAGCTCTTTCTGGCAAATGATTCCAATCCACCCTCTCCATGCTATTCAGTGTCATGTAGATCTCATTTCTGCCCTTAGCTGTCATCTTGGGAGTCTGAAATGTCCTGGCTTTTTCAACCACTCCTTCTGGACACATTAGTATACACATTTTATCATCCTTCTTGGTTTATTTCTCTGGGTCTTTTCCAGTTTTGATATTACTTTTTAATTTATTTTATTTTACCTTATTTATTTTAGATGAGGGGAACAGAGCTGCGCGCTTTATTTTGTGTGCATGACAGATTTTTTCAATCTTGCAGTTGTATTTTTTGTTTTGTTGTCTGTTGTTTTCCTAATAGTTCCTATCATTTGATACATTTCTCCTTTTTTTTTGTTTGGTTTTTAACTGTGTCTGAAAAGTTTTCCTGGAAGTCTCTGCTGTAACCCCAAGGTGTTACTTGGGCAGCTCAGTGGCTGTCTACTTAGCTTAAGAACTGTCCATATAGGTGCACTGAAAATGATTGAAAGCTGCGTAATAAATAGTGAAATTCTACAAAGAAGTCTTTTCCCTCACAAGAAAGAAGTTCACACTAGGAGGAGGCAGGGTGAGTCAGAAGTGAAGAGAAGGAATGTCAAGTTATTACAACATCTCTTACTAGAATGTAACTGTCATTTCTAATACGTGGCAAGTGGTGTCCAATTTTAAATGTAACTGAAACATTATCTTAATAAATCATAAAATGTAATTTATCAAATCAGAGCCCTCTTTGGTCCTGCACTGCTTTATTTCTGTCTTACACATCTTCTCCTATCCATCAGTTTCTTTCTATCTAGGGAACCCCTTATGACCTGGATCTTTACAGTGATGCTTGCTGGTATTATCTTGAAAAGTGTAAGTTGCTCATGGCAGAAGTCAGACCCTTTTCTCTGAAAGACGCAGAACGAGAAGATAGTCACTTACAATTAACTCCATCAATGTCTCCTCCTTCTTGGTAGGTCTAAACCACAAGTTGAAATGCTGACATAATATAAATGGCTTAGGTTCATATGTCAAACGTGTTTCTTTCTGCCTTGCTAGGTTGTTCTGCTGCAGAGGTGCTCATCAGCATTTCTTGAAATGAAGAATGGTTTAGTGTCAAAGGTGCAAAGGTGAAGGATATCAAATCTGTTGCAAAGTTATCTTTTCACTACCTGCCTCACAGGGAGTGTCTTTTATACACTGAAACTGTGAAGTTCTCAAGTACTGCAACCATAGAATGAAGATGCTGCATAAACGAATATACGTGATCCAAAGAGACTTAGATCCCCAGTAAGGGTGTTTAGTCAGTTGTTTTTTTCTTCTTCCTTAATGTTTGAATCTTACTCTACTTACTTTTAATAAAGCAGCAACACCGTGAAGCCATGAAGTTCAGTCTTATTGAGACTGAGCTCAGAAAAAGAAAGAAAGCCTCTTAAGCCTATTTTAGTTTCAAATGTAATTGAAAGTTTGTATTTCTTGATGAGTACTTTGGGAGACATGTTCAGCTAGCTATGTGGAGAATTAGCCATGCAAGTCCCATTACTGCTAATGCTACTACTAATTTCCTGCACATTGCACTGAATATTTACATCTTTGTGTAGTATTTAGGTAAGCCACTGAAATGCTGATTTCTTACTGTTACAGTCATCCGTCAAACAACAAAAAAACAAACATAAACGTGGGGAAAACAATTTTTAGTTAAAGATGTTTATTTTAAAAATGCCATTATTATGATTTGAATTAAACCCTGAAGTACGACTAAAATTGCTTCATTTCTCACCTCAGAAATAGTAATTGGATTAATGTTCTGTGAGGTACTGTGAACAGAGATATTTGCTTTGTGTGCAAAAGCTTAAGAGGGGCATTAGCTTAATGCTTGGCTGGTGTAGTATGAGTTATTTTAGCAATTTTAAATCCAGGTGGCAAATCTGTCCACAGGATGCATTTCAATCATTTATGAGTGGTCATCTTCTACAACAGTCACAGATGGGTGAATCATTGGGCAAAAACCCTTCAGTTGGTGTGTGGCTGTGTTTGGCAACTTTGCGCAGCAATAGAACCATTTGACTAATCCTATCAGATCTCATTTTCAGTGCCTCTAACTGCTTTATCTTGAGGGTCACCTCTTCAGTTGGACAGCAATTCCAAAGTGAATAGGATGGAGGTGATGAATGCAAAACAGCTCTTGCAAGTCTCAGGCCTCAGAAGAAACGGAGACAACATTTCTGTTGTTCTAAGTGCAAAGTCTGCTATCCAACTTTCTTTTACAAGTTTCTTAGATCTCTTAGGTATTCTTCGAAGTAGGAATTTTTGATGTAGCTGTTTCTTAGAGTTTTATTTTTAATTTTACTTCTTTATGACCATACTTATTTCTGACTTGTCCAGTCTCTTGCTGTGTCTTCTCTTCAACAGCAATACTTGTCATCATTTTCCCGAGTGATACAGTGATGTACTGGAGGAGAGGGGATCCAATACCTCAGGAGATCACTTTTCCCCATCTCTATTCCAGTATGTATGACTCATCCTCAAAGCTCTTTACCTTTTCCACTGTCCAAATGCCCTATGTCTGTGTTGCTCTCTAGCAGACCTAGAGGCCCTGTAGCAGTGCTAAAAGCACTCATAATAGCATGTGGCAGTGATATCAGTACTGTAAGGAGAGGAAGAGATGTTAAAGATGGACATTCACAGCCACCAATAGCTGAAGCAAAGGACACTCAAACAATGCTGTTGACCACTGTGCCAGTGTTGTATGTAAGTCACTAAAACTCTTCATGTGAAAATGCTGAGATATCATAGAATCATTAAGGTTGGAAAAGACCACTAAGATCATCTAATCCAAACGTGCTGGTGTGTGTTGCATGAAATGCAGAAATGTGTTATACACATAAGGCTATTGTTCTGATGGAGCTTAATTCCAGTCAGTGCTATAGACCTGTCCATGAATTGCAAGGGAATGGTGCTTTCTACTCCCTCTGTTTGCATTATCAGTTCCAGGTGGGAGGTAATGTTCTAACTCTCTTCACAGCACAGCCCTAGACTTTCTGGACCCATTCAAGAAACATGCCTATCCATGATACCTTTGATTGTACTTTCAGCGTCATGCCTGTTAACCCGTCAGACTCTTTTTAGGAGATAAGACTGACAGTAAGTTTTGAAACTTGCTGTTTGGTCTATTTTTTCCTTCACAGGTTGTAGTTATGAAGCAATCTTACTTTATCTACCCAGTTGCCCTTGAAGTAACTTGCAAAGAGCACATAGCTCTGTGTGACAAAACTAGCAGCACTTCTCAAGAAGACTGTATGAAAACTAAAAATTTTAATGCAAAATGGTAGATTTTCCTTGGATACACGATTATATAAAATTATTTTTTAATTCTTTTGTGGATTTGGAAGTTATAAAGAGACGTTGAAAGCAATAGCATGCCAAGCTACATTAACCTGTATTTTTATCAATTTAGCATTTAGTTTTTAAAGGCCAGAGGAGTGCAGCTGTTAGGTTTTAAAACAAATGATTTGTAATATGAATTTCTTCGATAATATTCGCATTTTATCAAAGTAAGTTATTGATTTCAGTGTCACCAGGATTCGACTTATATAAGATTAAAAAAATGTCATATTTCAGTGTTGATGTACTGAAAGACAACCGAAATATCTTATCGTAGTTACAAGGCATAGAGTTGTACTTCGAAGTTTAAATTATTATTATCTTTTTCTATACCTTGGAGATTAGTACTGTAGTTTTAGTAGTGTTTCTTCTCTAGAGTGATGTCCAGTCTTACTTCAGCCTTTTGTTAGCAATTTTCTGCCAAAGCACAGTGTTATGTGTCACTAAGTACATGTGGATGTGAACTGAACCAGCAAATCAGAACTCTAAATCAGTAGAGAGAGAGAAAAAATAAAAAGAGACGGTTGTTCTGCAAGGCAGTTAAGACTGGGAATTTTACAGAATGAGGAAATGTTTATTCCTGGGAGGTGGGTTGGATGCACAAGCAGTTCGCTGAGACGTATTACAGGTAGCGCTGAATGAATGCATTTTAAAGATGTAGCTTTTCACTGCCTGCATTTAGTGATTTTCATAGAATCATAGAATGGCTTAGGTTGGGGGGGACCTTAAGGATGATCTAGTCCAACCTCCCTGCCTTGGGCTGACCCCCAGCAGCTCAGGGTGCCCAGGGCCCCATCCAACCTGGCCTTGAGCGCCTCCAGGGATGGGGCACCACAGCACTGCCCTCTGAGTGAAAAATTTCCTCCTAACATCTAACCTAAATTTCCCCCCTTGGAGTTTAAAACCATCACCCATTGTCCTATCAGTATCAGACTGTAAAAAGTCAACCCCCCTCCTGCTTGTAAGCTCCCTTCAAGTAAGAACTGGAAGGCTGCAATGAGGTCTCTCCAGAGCCTTCTCTTCTCCAAGCTAAACAAGCCCATTTTTAGTGATGGAGAGCAGCAGTAAAAGCTCATTCAGCAAAAGGATGTAAAAACGTGCGCATATGTGACACATATGGCAATTATGAATACACCAGAGGTTACCAACCATGTGCTTTTACACCTCTGTCTTATGAGAGAAAATGGAAGCAGTGTTTGAATAAAAAGAACACTGGGATTTAATCCATTTCCTCCCACTGCGCAAACATCTGTATTGGCAGTATTTAGCAAAATTACAATATGTTGTCCAAGATCCATGTTTAGCAGCAACGGCTGGGGAACCCTGCAATAGTGTGCTGATTTATAGATATTATATTTTTTAAATTTAATTCTATTTTTTGACACAGGCATCGTAGCTGTGATCGGTGACCCAGCTGTATTATCTTAGAGACTGGATGATTTTGGAAACATTGACTGAAGGGCGACTTGTGAGCTAGGAAGAAGGGGAATTTTTTATCACCTAATACTGAAATTGCCCTGACGTGCCTTGAATGGAGAATTTTTACCACAGGCTTCCGGGCCACAAATGTAAATGGCACAGCCCAAACGTTTAGCTTAGAAGGGGAGTTTTAATGACTAATGGAGTGTGCAAGGCAGGGGAAAACTATAGAGCCCAAAAAGTCAGGCCGACCAAAGCAAGATGATAAGGGCAATCAAAGCAGCAAAGAAAAGAAGAAAAATGAAGCTAAGTGCTCCTATGTTCCTAAGTTGTTCTGAAAGTAATACCTCCTATTTATTTCCATGCAAACTACCACAGATACACAGAGTACAATAACACCATTTAATAGTGCAAATTCTCAGCTACAAAACGCTCTTTTTCTACACAGTCACTACCATTAGCTATGCATTTTCACCTGTGATGAACAAGAGCCTGTATGCTGTGGTACTAAACATCTGCACCAACAGAGATGACCCACTGCTTTACTTTGTTTGACCACCCACTGCCTCACTGTGCTGACATCCACTATCTGGTCTCCATAAATGTTCAGCAAGTGTCAATGAATGTCAATGGAGGAATTCAGTCCCACACTTTTGCTTCATCTGCACTTCCATGTCAGACACCATTGAGTCAGACTGCCCCTCTGCTGCCATCTGTCTCACAGCAGTAACATGTAACGGGATGTTGGTGGGAAGGTTCAACTTCTACTGCCATACCACCAACATCCACCTCTGATGTCATGGGCCTGTGTAAGAAAATAGGATGCGTTGTTTTTAGGCCAGCCTTCGTACAAGTTGGTGCCAGCAGGAAGAAGTATAATCCCCATCATCACCCCCCTGGGTACTGCACCCAGTGCATTTCTGGTGTCTAAACAATTGTTAAAAAGAAGTGCTCAGAAGGGAGAAGCCATATGAGGGCTGTGGTGGGCAGCTGTGCATGCTGCAAGGTGAGGGAAGGCTGGCTTCCAAAGTATGGCTGCCTCAGGGCTGGGCTGCCTGAAGGCCTAGTGCCAGGGTTCGTGCTTCAGGCTTTACTTCAGTAGGAGATTTCTAATTTCCCCGGCTATTATGGGAAATCAGTGAGATTTCCTTCCTTAAACCTCAGCTTTCCTGTCAGATTTGGTTGAAATCAGCCCATGGGTTCAAAAATGCTCAGTAGTGGACTGAGGAATAAAAATATAAAACAACACTGGAAGCTTTATTTGCTGAGAAGACTGGGCCAAAGGCGATATTAAATCATTGAATCATAGAACGGCTTGTGTTGGAAGGGACCTCCAAAATCACCTAGTTCCAACTCCTAATAATGCTATGGGAGCTTATGGCATTGGTGGCTCAACTATAACATTTGAAGAGGAAATGGTGTTCTTTGGATTAAACAAGGCAAATTCCTGAGGTGAAGCAGCACGTATTCATATAATTAACGATGTATCATAATCCTACCACATAAAGGGGGAAAATAAGTTTCCTCAGGTGCGGAACATTCTTGGCTCTTTTATTTCCTAACTTCTAAAAGTGTGATTACAGGTAAATAACTTTTCTAACATTCTATATGTGTGTGTGTGAAATGCATGCATCAAGTACAGCAACTGCTGAAGTGTGAATTTATTTTTAAATAGAATTGACTCCTTGTATTAGTATAGGCACCTTGAGAGTAGAAGCATTTCTGTATTATCATCATCTATCTCTTGAGAAAGAGACAGATATTTTTACCTTGACAATTGTGGCAGCAAGGTGGAGGCAGTTCTACAATAATCTGAATATATTTCAGGTGTGCAGTTCATTTTTGTACCTAATGAATATCTGCATGCCCGAGTGGGTGGCTGGAAAATAAGAACCTCTCGGATTAGATGGAGAAGGTGAAATGTGTTACATTTCTGCACATAATGTATCTGCTAATATTCCAATACATATGATAAAGTCACTGTTAAATGCCATTTTCAATGCACGTGATGGCAATCTGTTTTCTTTGAATGCTGATTCCAGGAAAAAAAAAAATCCCTACGTTTTAGAAACCAATACAACTGTTTCATTGAATTAAGCCAGAAATCAAATTATTTTCCAGTAACATTTCTCCTGTGGTCCCTGTGGGTCTGTAGGCAGAGATGTTTAATCAGTTCGGGGTGAAACAGGAATTGGTGCAGGATGAAGGGACTCACAATGCAGCCACTTACTGACAGGGGGACATAGGATTTCTTCTGCTCCAAGTGGCTTCTAACACCTTTGGTCTGCAGTTGCCCCTCATGGGCACTAAAGACAAGCTGCCAAATGCTTTGCTCACACGCAAAACTAGCAACAAATAATCAATAATAAAACATCAACTAGGAGCACTGAGGCAAATAAAGGAGCATGATACCGAGAGAGTGCAGTGAAAATGGCTTAGCAGCTGACAACAGAGTCTGGGACATGAGCCATAAGGAGTAACTTCAGTCTCTCATTCAGTGCAGAGAGATCTGCAGAGACTTCTTTCTTTAACCCTTTGTCCCTATGGACAAGAAAATTGAATCCTTTATTTGTAAGCAACATTTTGCATTGGTAAAAGTTGCACAGGAGGAAAAAGAAACATCTCTTGGAAATCATGTGTACAATTCACAAATCTATTTGGCATTGACTTAGTTGTTTTATATTTCTCTCTCTTTTTTTTTTCCCCTAGATAATTTTGATGTAAAATACAGAACAAGATAGCTGTAAATCACTTCTGAGGAGGACTATGGTCCCAGAGCTCATAGCATTTCCTGGCTATGTACCGTTTCAGAGCAATTTCATTCCGTGTATGCCTACACTTCCACTGCATGTCCCTCAAATGGTAAGATCATCTAATTCAGCAATAATTAATTGTTTAATATTAATTTTAAAAAAGCAACAAAATCCAGGGAATTGAAGCATTCTTATCATTTGTACAAAAAGGCAACATTTTTAGTGAGGAAAAAGAGAGGATGACAATTAATTCAAGAAGCTGTTCATTTAAATAGCCTCTAAATGAAACATTTGAATTGTGTGAATAAATCTACATTCTGACATTTGATATCTGAAGTATATCTTGACATATTTTGGGCATGCTTGGGAGATAGATCCAGTTATAAGTTTAAATTTCTGCAGTGAGTGAATCCTGGGAAAGAGACAGAGCAGAGGGAAACCAGAAACAGTGTTCCTTGGCTTTCAGGTCCCATGTGAAAAATTAGTGACATAGTAGCCTTAATAAATAATGCTGGTATTAGTGTGTGGTCCCTCTTACCAAGATAAACTTTTTCCAAAATAAATAAACATATACTTCTGAAAATCCGAATAAGTTTAAGCATACTGCAATATGAATCTTAAATGTGTTTCTGTAGGATAGTAGAACACAGGGTGAGGGAAAGGGGAGAGAAGAATTACAATAGAAAGCAATGTTAGTGCCTGGGAAAAATGTGTATGACAGAGCCTGACAGCCCTACTGAAGGCCTTCATGTTTTCATGTTGGCTTAGAGCATGCTCTCTCTTATGTCATAGTTGCCTTGGTCACTGCAGAAATGTGCAAAATAGCTAACTTCTAATCCCAGGGGAGAATGGTGATTTTTAAGCAGAGCTAGATTTAACATTTTCAAGACTACATCTCATTCTTTTATCTCAGACATAGCCACGATCATACCATTGTGCAGGAAGTGTTACCTAAGAGAGGGACTGGTAAACCGATATTTGTAGATGAATCCAATTTATCTTGAATTTTTAGAGATGTGTGTGGGAAGGAGAAGGAAGATCTCTACATCATCCTTGCTTCCTATGATTGATACCCAGCTGCTACCATCTTTAAATCCCGATTTATGTTTTCAAGGTTGCCCATGAAAAAAAAAAGAGACAGAAACTCGATTTTAAAATGACATGCCTGTCACCATGAGGTTGCACTTGAAATAAATTGCAAGTTCAGTGTATATTAGCATAAACCTCAGAATTTTCCCAGCCATGCTGGAAAGGCAGGAACAAGAAATGGGTGCCTGGGGCCCGGCTTAGGCATCTGTTTGCCATATGTTTTTATTAAGAAAATGAAATAAAATGTTGGAAAATCTGCAAAAGGTGGCACCAAACTAAAAATAGGACTGCTTACATGGAGACTGGGCAGCTGGGGCTTCCTGGGCTCACAATGGAGGTATAGCTAATGCAGCTTTTACTAAGTGCCTCTGAGGCAGTGGTAGTGTCCTCACAAAAGCCATATCTGATCCATGGATCTCTACTAATCCAAAGATATGGAGGAAGGCTACAGGCAGGCACAGGATAAAACAGAGACATCAACAGGTTAATAGTTATAGATGTATGAGTGGAAGGTGTGAGGCAGGAAGAGAAACAGATGCTGAATGACACTTGGTGCAGAGTAGCTTGAGGGACCCCTAGGAAACAAAAATGTCAGTGCTGACTTATACAGACGCTGCCAGTGAGATAAAGATAAAATCTGCATGCTCATCTGGTTGGGGAACCACCACGTGAAAGAGCACAAGGAAAAAGTGAGAGGCCTCTGTGGAAATAAAATATAGACCGACAGACAGGAAACACTGCAGGAATTAGAATGTAAATGTAAGCATATCTGCATATAAACCTTATAAAACCTATAAAACCCTTTGTGTAGAAAATCTACACACAAAACCTACTAAACCTATTAAAAGCTAATAGACATACGTCCTTCAGAACACTAACGATCCTTAGTAATATTACTGTGGCTAGTGACATTTTTGTTCAGCAATTCCTTTTGAGCTGGTAAAGCTGGAGTAACTCTGTCAAAGCTAATGGAGACAACAGTTGACACCAGACAGAGGGTCGGATCTTTCCTGTTTGCACACAACCGTTATCAAGATAGTGCATAAAACTATAACTGTTGGTGCATGAAAGTACAGTAACTAATTGGGGCTATGATGCAATATCAGAATGTGTGTTACATAAAGCATAAGATAATTTTAGCTTATTCTTTGTTTGTTTGCTTGTTCACATCATTCATTAGCCGGTCGTGATAGAATGGTTTTCAGAGTCCTCACCTGAAGACTGAGAAGGAACATGATACCTATGCTTATGAGTTGTTTGACTGCTTGCTGTTTGTGATGTATGATTGATCACTTCAGTTTTTCTGCTCCACAGCTTTTTATTGGAGTTTGGATACAGAATTAGAACATTATTATTAATGATTAACTAACAGAACATACTCTCAAGTATGCATCAATAGATATGTTTGTATCTGAGAACTCAGATGCAAACAGGCATTTTCAACACATTTATGCCAATAAAAATCGGAGATTTTTAAATGAGACAGAGTTGGGACTCTTCAGCCTGGAGAAGAGAATACTCCGAGGTGTCCTGATAATGAATGGCCTTTCAGTATCTAAAGGGGAGCTACAGGAAAGAAGGGGGCAAACTCTTTAGGAGGGTCTGTGGTGATGGAACAAGGGGAAATGGTCTCAAGCTCAAAAAGAGGACACTTATGTTGGATATAAGGAAAAAATATTTTACAGTGAGGATGGTGAGGCACTGGAACAGGTTACCCAGTGGTGTGGTTGATGCCCCATCTCTGAAGACTTTCGAGGCGAGGCTAGATAAGGCCCCGGGCAACCTGATGTAGCTGTACATGTCCCTGTTCATTGTGGGGGGAGCTGGTCTAGATGACCTTCAGAGGTCCCTTCCAACTCTAAGGATTCTGTGATTCTGTCATTCTACAAAATGGCAGTTCTCAACATGTGTAGAGAATTTGAATACAACTTCATAAACTTGTTTTTGTACTTTGTGTCATGTTCTGAATTTTGGCTTGTGGCTGTCAAATTTAGAAACTCAGAAGTGTCCTTCCCATATCTGGCTTATACTTGTAGGTTGATCTAGAAATCTTTAGGAAAATACAGTTCTCTCTCATTCAGAGCCAGAAAAAAAAAATTCTCAGGCATCTTAGGCTGATCTTGTGTATAAAAATCATGAAAACTCATCCCTAAGCTAAGCCCCACAACGTCAGACTCACTGGAGCTGGCCTGGAGTCCTGGTGTGCCAGGACCAGATTAGGTTCTTCTATCCCACCAAGTGGTTGGGACAAAATTGGCTACACTAGAATTTGTGATGATCTACTGAGTTCTTGCTCCGAAGGCAGTTTTTAGTATTGTAGGACAGATGTGAACAAACGGAAAAGAAGGAGATAAAAAAAGGTTTTATTTTCAAAACCCACGCTTCCTGAAATTTTATTGATCATTATTAGTCGCATCTGAAGCACACAGTTCTATGCTCATTGCCTCCTAAATGGAAATTCTCATTATGTGTCCGGATTCAGCATGTAACTAAGAGGTGTATATTTTCCAGGATCATCTATTTATTCTTTTTTAATACTTGGAGTAAGTTGGCAATTCAAAGGTCCTTTCCATGCTACTTGTTTCCCACTAGGCTGCTTGATTTGTAAATGTGTAATTGCAACTGACTCTTCACACTCTTTATTCTTGATGCCAGACTTTCTGTTCCATCTACAACATTTTGTTGGGCAAGCTTTATCCTCCTGCTTCATTCTGAAATCAGAAGAGAAGCAGTGATGAACCCATCTGTCTTTTCTGAGCCTTTGTTCAAAACTGTGATGATACCTGTTTGTAGTAATGGAGATATTTGGTGTTGAATTATTTTTACTGTAATTTGTTTCTCGCTTCTCGCTCCTTCTAACTGCAATGCCCACCGAGCTTTTCATATTGCTGTGTTCAGCAAAGTGTTTTTTACGTGTGCAGTTTATTGCCATTATCCTTTTTTGCATTCTTTGTATTTTGATTGATGGCATCTGACTAACATTTCTGCATCTTCTATGTTTCACACGTTCTTTCTTCCCCAGCATGAATTCTTTCCTACTTGTAGATTTGTGGCACTTTTTTTTTTTTTTAATATACCCAGTAGAATGTTCTTGAACAATTTCCAGTTCCTATTAATATTTCCCACATTAAATTGATGTTCCTGGCTTGTTACGGCAACGGGGTTTTTTTATGCTTGGACAAATTGTCCCTTTCTGTTTCTAACTGGTATCACAGTCAGTGTGCATGAGGTAAATGCAAGTGTGTCGTGATTGCTGGTAGCCAAATAAGGCAGGTCTGCACTGCTTGAGTGAGGTCCGGTGACTAACACGTCTGCGGTAAGTATTATTTATTGTTTCTAGAAGTACTATAAAAATGGGGTGACATCCTCTCTAGCAGTGGTCTCCAAAGCAGGGTGTGCTCACCCCAGGGAATGCACAAGATGATCCATGGGGGTGCAGGAAGAAAATGTCAGAACTTCAGTAGTGCATGGGTATGGTTTATAAATAAGTGAAAACGCATATATTGGAGGTGCGTGTTCAAAGGTTTTTTAGTGATGTGTTGCACGATCCAAAAGGTTTGGAGATGCCTGGTAAGTGTATTTTTAGGCTCCACATGCTTCATTCCCAGTTTCTCTTGGCCACTGGCAGGCAGGACACTGGGGCAGACTGACCCTCATGAGGAACTAGCACAGGAGTCCTCACATGGTTGTGGTGCACAAAATTTAACCCGCTTCAGCGACTGACAACTGTCTGCAGCTTTGTAACCATGCATAGACGTTGATTAAAGAATGTGTTCCTCCTCCCCATTCTCTCCTTATGGCATTGCAGTCTTCTAAATGCTCAGGTCATATGAATCATTCTTCAAATAGTAAGTATAGAAGTATAGATAACAAAACTCTTCTATGATCTATTTTTTTTTTAACCACCTGTACAGACTGCTAACACAACACAGTTACTGTAGCATCCTTTTCTTTATGTATTATGCCATACTGGACAGAAAACCACAGACTTGGATAGGTTGGGTTGACAGCTCTTCACAGCAGATGGGGCTGCAATCTGAGATCCGAAGCAGTAGCCCATCTCCCAAAGAGTTCTTATGGTTTAGATGTTTCTAAGTCTAAAAACATTGTCTAGATTAATATAATACTAATTTCCAGGCTGTTATTTTAGGGCAGCCTGCTAGAAGTGCTGCCATTGCAGCCTCATGTGTCTGTCTTCAAGCACAGAATGGGCAGTAGCTTTTGGAAGAATTACTTTTTAGACCGTCTTAGATCTACAAACGTGATGGGTTTTGCAGCCCTGGTTGAGTCTGATCGGAGCTGACATCCTTGTGCTTCTGTGAGAGCTGTGGGAAGGATGTGCTAAATATGTCAGGTTAGAGTCTCCCCAAGCAATTTGACAACAGTTTGGCTGAGTGCACCATTTTGGAAAAGTGTGCTGACTCATGACATAAGAGAGGAAGGATATTTATTTTTAAGGAGTAGGCCAGTATGGTGGGATCCAGACTGACTTCTCAACTCTTCCAAAGCTCCCACGTGACAGAAAATCACTGAATACCTCTGTGCATAGACATTCTCTTCATACAGCAATTATAACACTGTTTTCCTTTGTGTTGCTTCATCAATTTTAAATGCCTTTGGAACAGGGAGTGTCTCTAGTTATATGTGTAAAGAGGACTTGGTGCAACAGGCCCCTTATTTCCACAGTGAAATCTTCAGACTTCTCCCATGCAAATGTTGCATGGTATTAACAGTCATACCTGCTGATCTTTTCCTCCCATTTGACATTTAGGGGTACATAGCAGTTCTAAAAATTATCCTGACAAGAAATGGGAAAATTAGTGTGCATGAAAAGTGCTATTGACCAGTAAAGAGAGGGTTAGTTTTAAAGCAACCAGGTTCTTGCTTTGTTTCACCTCCTATCCCCAAAGTCACCATTGCTGGCCTGAGGCATGAACACCCTGCGGTGGGAAGCAGCAGATATCCAGGGTGACTCCTGGCAGAAAATTTGCCCTACACCAGCTAGGAATGCTTGTAAAGCTGCAGTCTGAATGGCATGGAATCACAGAATCATAGAATCAAGCCATGGAAGTCATAGAATCACAGAACGGTTTGGGTTGGAAGGGCCCTCAAAGCCCACCTAGACCCATTCCCTGCCATGGGCAGGGCTGCCCCCCACCAGCTTAGCTGCCCAGGACCCCATCCAACCTGGCCTTGAGTGACTCCAGGCATGGGTCACCACAGCTTCTCTGGGCAGCTGTGTCAGCGCCTCACCGTCCCCTGAGTAATTAATTTCTTCCTGACATCTAACCTTAATTTCCCCTATTTTAGTTTAAAGCTATCTCCCCCCTTGTCCTGTCACTATCTGTCCATGTAAAAAGTCAGTCTCCTCCTTGTTTATTATTCCCTTCAAGTACTGGAAGGCCTCAATGAGGTCTCCCTGGAGCCTTCTCTTCTCCAGGCTGAACAAGCCCAACTCCCTCAGCCTTTCTTCATAGGAAGAGCATACACTGTAGGCATCATGCTTTGCTTGAGCTGCAATCATGCACTACAGAAAACTGGACAATGTTTACACCGAATAGCATTTCCCACTATTTTTATTGGATTTCCACAATTGTTTTTGTCCATAAGATGCCAGCAGTGTGATTCTTGTTGTGTTACGTTCTCATGGGAATAAATGCTGCTTTGGAGGCATGGAGTAAAAGGAGCTTTCTTTTCAAAATCTCATGTTTTGCAAGAATTTTAAGATTTTGTCTTAGTTCTTGGCACCTGCTTTTTTAATATCCCAGTCTCAATAACTTCCTTTAAGAAGTCTTTCACTTTAACCTGTCTGGGAAGCTTTCACTTCTGTCTACAGGGGATGTGATTCTGTGTGCAGAAGATCCTGACTCTCTTTCCAAAAGGCTATGCTGCGTCAGCTTGCCTTGCTGCTGGAAATGCTTTCGCTTGTGCTTCTCTCAACAGATCAGTTCAAAACACAGCATCCATAGCTCTAAAAAATTTGAACCCCGATTTGTTCCCCAGCTCCTTAATTTCAAAGGGACAGCTATCCACAGGACTTTCCTTTAGAAATGAGATGAAAAGCAGATGTATGTGCTGAGCATTCAGAGCCCTGTATGACAGGAGGGAAACTTCACGCAATAAAATTACTCAGGCTGGAAATTCTTGACTGTGGCCCAGTTCACAGAAGTTATGAAAAACCCTATTATGAGCTTGATGACGCTTTTTGAAATTAAAGGGGATAGGGAACAAAATGAAGCCATGAAAACAATCGCAAAAGCTGGAGGGCTCTGGGTTCAAATTTCTCCCAAGTGTGTGTTATGTTTTTAAAACAGAGCCTTTCAGTCAATGGCAGCAGCGTGTGTTTTCAAAAATCGTGCAAGCTGGCACAGTTCGGTCTTTCCTCAAAGAGAAAGAGGCAAAATGTAGCCTTGAGAGTCAAAAACTTTGTTCAGTAAAGGCCTTCTTTACGTGTTCCTGTAAGCTCATCCTGCCATTTGTTGGAATATGAGATTTCTTGCAGCTGTTTCCTTTTTACTTGAATGTAAAATACCCCCCCCCCTTTTTTTACCTTTTTAAACAAATTATACTCTTTATTGCAATAAGTTATCCTTATCAAATACAGTATTTTTGCCCTGCTTTCAATTGAAGTCTCCTAAAAACATTTATCAATTTACTGCCAAGACAGATTTTTGGTAGTTAAGAAGGTTTTTACTTTGCATTGTATAGGGCAAGAAGGTGGTGGTCACACTGAGAATTTAGTATTTAAATACTAGTTTTCTACCAATAAGATATTAAATTACTTCTCAGTAAGAAACAAATATGACTTCACCTGTAACCTAATGACAATGCTCCAGGTGGTTCCATCATTCTACTCCTTGTTTCTAGTCATTTACAGTAGCTTGGAGTGTAAATGTACTCTAACTGGTCTTATTTATTGTCTTCCTTTCTGAATTAGGGCAATAGTGACGTACTTTCTCTACTTGGTTTTATTTTTATTTTTTATTTTTTTATTTTTATTTTTTTGCTTAGAGAGTGGTTCAAAAACTGTCTGAGACTTATTCTCAAGTCGGCCTCAGAATGGGAATCTTGAGTTTGCTCAGTGATGTTCCAGTGACTGAGCAGCCGTATAGGTTACCCAGGAAAGCCTGTGGACCATCCGTTGTATGGTCACTGTCACAAGTTAGCAACACAACACAGGGTTCTCTTGCCAGGAAGATTTATTTATTGCTGTGATGATCATGATCATGTTGTGTGTCTCTCTATCTGTCTACTTTCTAAAGCAAGCCTTTTATATTCTAACACACATATTCAGTACATTTCCACTAACAATCCATTGGCTAGAAAACGAGCAAATTCCATAACAAGTCTTCATAATCAGCAGAGAGTTTATCTTATGCCTAGGTACAAAACACCCCTGTTTATTCAGACCTTCTGTCTCCTTTCCAGAGCCTCATTATCAGCAAGTTGACATTCGACGAGGCCGAGCTGACCTCCCCATCTCCCACAGTCACAGCCAGAGGGTTGTTGTTAGTGTCTCTATGTAGAAGAGGAAACTGATGATAAATGGTGTCCCCTGGGGGTTAGTCTTGGGACTGGTGCTCCTCAACATCTTTATCAATAACGTAGTGGGACTGAGTGTACCTTCAGAAGCTTTCCAGGTGGCGTCAAGCTAAGTGGTATAGTCGACACAATAAAAGGAAGGAATGCCATCCAGAGGGACCTGGACAGGTTTGAAAAGTGAGCCCACATGAACCAAATGAGGTTCATCAAGGCCAAGTACAAGGTGTTGCACTTGGGTCAAGACAGTCTCAGATACGTGTATGGACTGGGAGAACTCATTGAGAGCAGCCCTATGGAGAAGGACTTGGGATTCCTGGTAGACAAAAAGCTGGATATGATGCAGCTGTGTGCTCTTGCAGCCCAGAAGGCCAAATATATACTGGGCTGCAAAAAAAAAAAAGGGAGGCCAGCTTGGTGCTGGAGGTGCTATCTCCCTCTACTCTGTATGTAGTACTGTACTCTTGCAAGTCCCCAGCTGGAGTACTGCATCCAGGCCTGGAGCCCTCAGCACAGGAAGGATAAGGAGATATTGGAGCAAGTCCAAAGGAGGGCCATTAAGATGACAAAAGGGCTGGAGCACCTCTCGTATGAAGAAAGGCTGAGGGAGCTGGGACTGTTAGGCTTGGGGGAGGCTCCAGGAAGCCCCTCACTGCAGCCTTCCAGAACCTGAAGGGAGTTTATAAGCAGGAGGGGGACTGGACAGATAGTGATAGGACAAGATGAAATGGTTTTAAACTAAAATAGGGGAAATTAAGGTTAGATGTCAGGAAGAAATTAATTACTCAGAGGGCAGTAAGGCCTTGGCACAGGCTGCCCAGAGAAGCTGTGGTGCCCCATCCCTGGAGGCGCTCAAGGCCAGGTTGGATGGGGCCCTGGGCAGCTAAGCTGGTGGGGGGCAGCCCTGCCCACGGCAGGGGATGGGGCCGGGTGGGCTGTGGGGTCCCTTCCAACCCAAGCTGTTCTGTGATTCTAAGATTCATTGCTAACACAAGGTTTGTTCTAGGCTTGTGATAAGTCAAGGCCTTAACTCAAGTGGATGACCACAGTATACAACTAGTATTCTCCACATAGTAAACTGAATGATCACGATGTGCTTGAATTAAAATGAATGTTCTTGAATGATCACAGAACTTAAGTGTAGGTGGACAGAAGGCTTGTTCTCCTCTTGAAGCAAGGTTTGGCATCTACCTTTAGAAGCATCTGACAGCATGCTTATGTGTGAATGTGCAGCTGTGCATTGGTACCTCTATTTGCTGCTTTTGCACACATGGGTACTGAAACCAACTGGTTGTACTGAAACCAACTGGTTGTACTGAAACCAGGATTCATTTGAAGTACAAGAGCTGGAGCTTAGCACAAATGCACTGCAGTTGTTTCTTATCTGGATAGGTACAAATGAGGAGATGTAAAGAGTAGAGACTGGTAAATCAGGTAAAGCATTAAGTCAGCCTTGAGGACACGAGGAAGCACTGTAAATGTATTGAGGAAGTCAATCAAAAGGTACGGTATAATGAAAAATGGATAAAAGAGGGAAAATTATATGGGACTGTACTGAAAACAGTTGAAGTTGCCAGCCCCAATTAGTGTTTGTGAAATCCCTTGCTGTTGCCATGGGAATAAATGTGCTACTACAAATGCAGCATTCTGGCTTCTTCACAGGATCAAGCGAAGTTGGAAAGGAGCAAATCCCTGTGTAAACATCAATATCGTCAATTAATTAGGAAACACAGCAAGATAAATAATGAGGCCCCAAGAAAGGTAAATTAATTTCTGTTTTCTTTCTGATAGGTTCAAAAGTTTCCCCAGTTTCAAACTATTTCTGCAATTCACTTTTATTCTACTGTAGCACCTTATCACAAGAGGAACCTCGGACCATAATGCAAGTTGTGGTGGAGGGAGATTTTGTAAAAATGCGTTATTTTAAAATGTATTTCAACTACTTAAACACATTTCTTGCTTGAAATTTCACTTAGCTTATTTATTTATTTTTTAATTTGAGAGAAAATTCCACATAAACAATCCCAGAGTTCTGTGTTCTTTTAAGGAAAATTGATAAACAATCAAAAATATTAAACAATGAAAAAAAAAAAAGGCATTTCCAACAGTCTTGTCTCTTCATGACTTCGGAGTCTTGTACTTGACATTAGAGTAGATCCGTTATACACGTGTAGGTTTGTTGAGATACACGTAGTATCAAATCACAGCTGGATCCCCACACTTCTTTGTAAGGAAACCCTTGCTTTTCTGAGTTTAAGTCAAGAATCTCATCCAGTTTTCACAGCCACGTCACAATTTCCCATATTCAAATTTCTTCTGTAACTCAATGCAGCTGAAACATCCCATATTGTGAATATGAAAGTAAGGGTGTCTTAAAAAAGAAAATGAAAGACATAACGCTAAAAGTGTTTCCATAGAGTAAATGAGTTTCCTTAGATCACATTTGACAAATTGCTGTATTTGGAATTCTCACTAATGTAGGTCAGGGGTACAGTTCTCAAATATGTCATCAACTGTTAAGAGTTTGATTAATTGACTCTGCAATTATTCAATTACTGCATCAATACTTTGGCATTTTCAGAAGTTAATCTTTTTTATTCATTAGTAATTACTGTTTAATCCATATCTTGTAATATTCCTGATTTGAATTCATTCATTCATTTAATTCATTTAATAAAGAACAGCTAAGTAGCTCCTTTCCAAATACTACCTAGCTTGCATCACAGCTTTCAAACTTGGGATCAAGCAGCATTTTGAAGTCTCATGGATGACAGGGCACCACTCATGCACACAGGGCAGACAAGATCAGTTGGAATACATGGACCATTTTGAATTTTGTAATGCTTTTGTTGTGTTTGTATAAATTTGCCCCAGGACAAAAAAAGGCAATCAGAACTAGAGCACTCACTGGCCACTAACTCAGCCAGCTGAGGTTGTTACTCCCAGCTCCGAGTGAAATGCTGCCTGCCCTTGGGTAAGACAGTCTATACACTACTCCTTTCCTCTTGAGTTCTCTTCTTTCTGTTTCTTCTGTTTGGATGGAACATCCCTGGGTGGGTGCTGTAGGTGTGAATTGGGGTAGCTACCAAGCAGGGTCCTGATCTCTGCTGTGGCCTCTAGGTGTTGCTATAATACAAATAATTAATCAAACAACGTTTCATGGCATCCATAGAGGGAGTTGCCAATTTTTGTCAGACATGCTTAATTATGTACAATCAAATCTCCTTCTCTCCCCTCTCTGCATCATAACTGAAATTTGAGCTCTATATGTTGGACAAATGAACCTGAACGTGAGAAGCAACGGTAGGAAAGCTGCAGAAAGAGATTTGGCTCGCCTCTAATTACAGTCACTCATTTTGGGGTGCCTTGGGGCCTCCTGCCTAAGGATGGTCTCTACTAGATGAGGCTCCTGACTCAGCCCAGGCTCCCAGGGCATCATGTTGCTTTGCAGGGATGCAGCCACTGACACAGTGACTTAGGAATACAAGCACATGAGGCACACGTAAGCATACGAGTGCAGGTGATCTAGACTGGGGCTGATGTCCAAGGACACAGCTTACGGTCCCTGCAGTAACTACAAAGTGAAATACAAGAAAGCTACTGAGGTTAATCTTTGTCTCGTAAGATTAGAGTTAGGGTGTTGTGGTTAGATTGCAGTTGGACTTGATGTTCTTTAAGGTCGTTTCCAACATGAGTGATTCTATGATTCTATGATTCTGTGATTAGAATTCATACCCTGGGAAGGGTTTATCACTAGATGCATGTTTTACCTTGCAGGACTATTATGCAAAACTCCTTGACATACCAACTAGGTATTTTAAGAACTGTAGTTTAATTTTTTAAATAAGCCATCAAAAAAAAAAAAAAGAAAAAAAGAAAAGAAAAAGAAAAAGAAAAAGATTTGGAAGAGTTTGCACATCCCTTTGCTTTGACGCATTTCCAAAGAAGGAGCTGCCAATCTTGCAGCCTACCAC